>JAHBCN010019975.1:0-15535 GCA_019359885.1 Listronotus oregonensis
GGGGGAAGATAAATGACTTAAATCCGTGGATAGCGATGAAGATAAAAACACGGGCGATTGCGATAAAGTTAAAAAAACAGATTTAAGCTTTTTATTTTTTATGGTTAACGGTTAACAATGTTTTCAGAAGTGTCGCTTTATATGATAAATAAAGTTTAATTATTGTATTGAACCAATAGGTTTTATTTACTTGCACGTTCCTTGAAACAGCCCAAAAAAGTTGTCATGGCACTTTATTTGGACTGAGTCCCAGAAAGATTTATTCAACCGATTTAATAGGTCCATAAAATAGTTACAAATACGCGGCGCGTTTATGGCCGGTTACCTCAAAAACTATCAAGTTATTGACAAAAGTAATGGGAATAATTTTTTCAGCTAATGAACTGCTCTTCATTTTCGTCTAAACACGAATTGCGTAAGTGTCATATTTCGGGAGATATCGGCCAAAATAGTTAAAAAATGGATTTCCAGGCTCTTAAGGGGAAATTTTCAGGCCCTTGCGGACATTTTTCTATCTATGATATTTTTAGAGGTGAATGTGCACATTAATACCTGCAAATTAAAAAATAAATTGTGACGGCCCGATATAATCTTCAGGTTTGGGGTTTTTCCGGACTATGGGGAATTTCCCACATTTGGGGGAATTCCCAATAGATCGGCAACACTGCTTTCGATCGTCGCACGAATGCCTTACCCACAGTATTCCCCTCTCCTTCTTATGCCGGAAGAAGGGAAAAGCGTTTTCTGTCTGTCTTTATTTCGCTCAAGCCTTTGGCTTTTAAATTGGCATCTCCTTTTATTGCACTGAAAATCTTCGCACCTAAGAAATTGGTTTGCCAGATGTTTATAGGTTGCAGTGTTGCCAAATCTCCTGTTTTAAAAGGAGATCTACTGTTTTGACCCTTCATCTACTGTTCTACTGTTTTTACTCCGGAATCTCCTGTTATCCAAATGACATGATAAAATATATAATATGGTAATTGTTTTGCATAATACATTGTTATTGTGTAATTCTACAATATTTGGAAAAATAGTAATAACTCAACAGCAGGCAACGTTGCAACTCGCCGGAACACATAGATTACAGACGCGGGCAGCTCAATTGTCGTTGGTCCTCGTGAAACTTGCATGTGCTCTGTTTTTGATTTTCAGGGAGTAGAAGAGACGATCTTCTGTCTTTTCTGTGCCGCATTTAGAGAACGAAGACAAAAACTCGTTCTATCCGTATTTCTATTCCTTGAAAGTCAAGAATACTGCCCCCAAGCTTCATGCATCGTCGGGGAATCACTGATCGTTATATTACCATTTAATAATTGGTGTATTTAGTATAGTACAGCATAAAGGTTACGAGTTTAAATAGTTTTGGCTTTTATAGGGTTTTAAAAATTTGTTTAAAAGTTTAGGAAGGATGTCTAGGTAAGAAATAAATTTAATTTACTTTGTAGTACATTGTTAAATGCTAAAAATATTAATAGCTTCGAAGAAGTCGAAGATACTATATAAATTATGGGGAAGGCTGATTTTTGTTGTTATTTTTCTATTTCTTATATCATACAGAGTTTCATTGTATTTTTTTTTGTTTCTAATTTTATTTATTAAATGTTACATAGTATATTTCATATGAAAATAAGTTTAAATAAAATCTTCTGTTTGCAAATTATGCAAGTAAATCTCCTGTTTTTTTGTTCCATTCTACTGTTGAACGAAATTTTCATCTGGCAACACTGATAGGTTGTTTTCAGTTACTAAACAAACCTCTTGCCATTGCTGTATTTGTAAATAGTTATGGGGTTTCAGGATTGAATCATTTTTCTTGTCATATTCATATATTTGTCCTAAACTTACTATTAAAAACAATATAATAAAAATAGTCAACACCAATAAAATATCAACTCTGTACAAATATTTGCGACTGCAAAAATAACACCATACAAACTTCGACTTGTGGCACGACGCTGTCCACAGCTGATAATGCTAGTAACTTTTGGTGTTACCTGACGGCTGTCAACACAAGCTTTAATTTTCACACCCTTATGTCTTGGACTAAAGCCATTACCTATCTCGCCGATGTCATAACCCCTTTACATTAGAGAAGCGTCAATCGTGAAGGATTCGATCACAGTGACCGAATCGTTTACGAATATTGAACGATCGAATCCCATACGCTCGCAGTGATCGAATCACTACCTGACTGAAAGACAGAAAGTAACGTAACAAGGAGTTGTGTTGTCTGGCTGGCGACTGGCTTGGCTTTGCCCGCTTGCAATCATTCGTTCGTGCAGTCCAGTGTGCCATGTGTCACCATATCGAAATATCGATCGACCATCGCTGAGACCTGTGCTTTGGTACGCTTATAAAAATGATTGATTGAATGAACGATCGAAAAGATTAGATCATTTGAGAAATCGATCAATGAGTGATTCGATCGCCAGTAAATGATCGAGTTACCCATCTCTACTTTACATTAATAAACTCTAAAAATATTGCTTGAAGATAGAGGTGGGTCGTTATTTGGGTAACGTTATTTTAGAACGTTATTTTACTAGAACGAAACGTAACGTTACTAACTTTTGCAATAACTCGTTGCCAAGGAACGAGAGAACTGCATCATCTGACCGGTCTGGTTGCCGCGAGCAGCCGACAGACGTCCGCGTGATTGTGCGAATGCCCATTATTCGGAAACGATAAGCGAATGAAGTTAAAAGTTATTACAAGTTATTAGTTATTAGTAGAGAAGGGCATTTATGCAAAGTGCATATTTTGCATAATTTAGATATTTTATGCACTTTTATTTTTTTCTGCACATTTCTCTGCAAAACTGCATATCGTTCATAAAATGTATTAAATTGAGACAAATTCGCAAACCCATATTAATTATTAAATCCAAAATTATTTAGGGAGAATATAACTACTGGGTAAACCTCCGGAAAACCCACCCTTTGTTATAGAAGATTATTATTACCTGGGTACTTAATGTGGGATGTCGGCGTCGCCGGTACTCGTCTGGGTAGTAGGGATTTAAAGCAATAAACAATAAATATTTACACCTAAGCGATCTAGGGTTATTTAAATTTATGTGTTTATTTTAATTTGTGATTCTGTATAGTGTGCATTGTTTAATCTTTTATACAGCTCAACTCAAATTTTTGTGAAGATGCCTAAAGTGACAAGTGTCTCCATATGGATTAAGCCATACCCAGAAATGTACATCGATATGGGGAAGGTGTACTGCTCTTCTTGCAGTTAAATAGTGAGTATTATCTCAACTTTGTATATACTTTTCATACTCTTTTTGCTTATTTAAAGTAGGTACGCCTCGAAGTGTTTAAATTCAACTTTCAAAAACCGCGTATTTTACCATTTTACTTGTTAATTCTTAGTGCCATTTTTGTAGTAATAATACCAATTTAATAATTTCAAAGTGACGCATAAAAAATAAAAATCATGGGATACTCTGCCATAATTGTTCCTTTTGCCCAAACTAAAATGTTTTAAATTTTAAAAATTTTTTTATTTAAAATAAATTTTAATAAAATTTATGGGATTTTTTTAAGTGACTGGGAAAAAAAATCAAATTGACCGGGAAACCCTTACCCATAGAGCCAAACTAGAAAAACTGCAATGCAGCAATGAAAATTTTTGTTCATTCCTGCAAAAATATTGCAAATTTAATGTTCCTAGTGAGAGAACTTCCAGAAGAACCGACGTGAGTAGTTTACATTCTTCAGTAATTGAAGAAATAAAACTAAACATTGGAATAACTACTTTTATATATGTATGGATGAAAGTACTGATTCTATGGGACGGTATATCGCACATTTAATGGTCGGAGTTCTTAGTGAAAAAGTGTTACCAAAATCCCATTTAATTGCGTCAAAACAATTGAAAAAAACAAATGCTCTTACGTGACTAGGTTTATTCAAGAAGAACTTGCAGCATTTTTTTCCTGCGGCTGTTCCGCTGATAATCTCTTGCTTTTGTTGTCGGATGCAGCGCCTTACATGGTAAAGGCGGGACAAAATTAAAAATATTTTATCAACAATTAAAACATATAACAGCTTAGCACATGGCCTAAACAGGGTTGCCGAGGGATTAGAAAAAATTTCCACTTGTCAATACTTTAATTTCCAGTGTAAAAAAGTATTTTTAAGGCTCCTATACGAATACAGTTTTTAAAGAAAAGAAAGACTGCAAACACTTCTCTTCCACCACATCCTATTGTAACAGGATGGGTACTTGAGCTAGAAGCTGCAATTTATTATGCAGACAATTTTTGTCAGGTAAAAAAATAATTTTAGTTTTGGCAGATAATTCTTCTAAATCGCTTTTAGAAGCCAAAGAAAATGCGAAAATAAGCAGATTAAGCAACAACTTTCGTTTCTAAAGAGCAATTACGATTTTCTTTCTAAATCTCTAACTCAATTGAAGGCATCTAGTTTGAATCAGCTTTCAGAAATGTCAAGGGTAAAATTGGGGAAGAAATTTTTGAAAAATTTAAAACTTTTTTCTCAAAAAATAACGGTTACCAATTTATCTCTAAGTAGCAGATATTTTAATAGGAAATTTTGATTATTGTATAGATTTAGACATAGATCCCAAAATCGTGGCTACCTTAAAATACGCCCCCATTACGTCAGTTGACGTGGAAAGAAGTTTTTCCGTTTATAAAAATATGTATTCTGATAGGAGGCAAAAATTTTTGCTGGAAAATTTTCAGCATCATTTAATTGTATATTGTTTTTACAACTGCTAGTTTCATTTTTGTAGTTAATTAGGTACATAACTGTAATTATATCAATAAATTATTAACAATTAAACAGTGTATTTTTTAAGATTTTGTTTTGCATATTTTCAAAAATACTTGCATATTTTAAGTAAATTACATGCATATTTATGCGAATATTTCACTCATATTTATATGCATATTTGCCCTTCTCTAGTTATTAGGTATTATAGGTACCGATTGCCCGTTCTTTGTTATTTGAGAACGAATTTAATAACTTTATTTTAGTTTCTCGTCGAAGTAGATGGACTGCAGAAACGACTGAAGCTCGTATTCCCATAAACGATTTGGTTATAAATATAAAAGTATAACAATTAAATAATAACAGGGGTAAATAATGCTTTAAATAAAGCATTATAAAATATAAATTTTTAATGAAAAATAATAAAAATTCCACCAACAAATTAGAACTTATTTCCTATGACTATGAATAAAATAGAAAAATAAATTAAAAAATATACCTAGATTAAATATAAAAAGGAAACTTAAAGATAAAAAAAATATACACATAGTTAATTTAGGTTTTTGGTTTTGTTAGAGAACTGTCTAATAACTTCGTTTCCAAATAACGTTATTTAAGAACGTTATTTCTTGGCAACGAGTACGAGTAACACGTTATTTAAGAAGAACCGTTATTCCCACCTCTATTTGGAGATATGTTCTTATGTTTCCGTTATGGAGGTTAGAGAGGTAAAAGAGCACTCTCTTATGACTGCTTTGCTCAAAAAGTGGCCCCAGAACCAATGAGTGTCAATGACCTTGACCGCAATATATAAAGGGAATTTTAAAACGAGGTTATTGTTTTTTGGTTTAGAACAGGTCCTGAGATCACCAGCGTCATCTTAATTCATTGCAATTTGAGGGCCATTTTTGTAACACAGAGATGGTGATCCCGGTCTTTAATATCTGTGGTTCGTCTTACGTTAAGTATAGGTCTGTTTGTTATCAAGTTTAGAGTATGTAAGTGTAGGACTAAAAAATGAAACTAACTGTTAATAAGTTTTGATTTGATTTTTATACCAAACGCGTTTAAGACTTATTTCACAAATTAAAAATGGTTTTATGATAATAACAAACAACTATGGCCGGTTGCACCAACACTTTTTGCGACACTTAAGTTGTTCTTAAGCATTAACTGCCCCTTAAGTTTCAAATGTTTCTTGCACCAGCTGAAATTGGTCCTTAATAGTCCCTTAACTTTAAGTGTAGGATTTTCTGTACTTAATGATCCCTTAAAGTAATTTGAAGTTGACATTTGACAAATATTTTGTTTATTTGTTAATTTATTTTTCGTTTGTTTGTAGTTTCAAATAATTAATTTGATAAAAATTATGTAAAAACGAAGTTTTTAAACAATGGTGTTTTGGATTGTGATATTATAAATGCGATGTAAATAAGATTTTGAAAAAAAAAATGTAGACACAGTGAATTTTTATTACTTATGGTAATTTTGAGATTTATTTACCTTTTTTATTCTTTTGGACATTGTTTTGTTATTTTTAAAAAGAACTGTTTTAACGAGATGGATAATCTTACATTTTTCAAGAGGTTCAAATTAACGAAACCAACAGTGCTCAGCTTACTTGAGCAAATCGAAGATGAGCTTTAGTTTAAACATGACAAGTTTGTATTAGCTTTTAAATTTTTAGTATTTACTTGTAAATTAGGAATATTTAATTTGTTCCTATAAAATTTTTTAAATGATGTATTTGTGTTTATATTTCATATTGACAATAATTATTCCCTTTCCATGGCCGTAAAGAAAGGCGCCCTTCATCTTTTTTTCCATATTGTTATTAATTTTACAACAAAAAATCACAAACTAACTACTGATTTTGTATTATAATGTCTATAAAATGAAAAAAAAATAGTTTTAATTATTTACTTCTATCATTTAAATGACACACAAGCTAGAAAAGGAAAGATCTAATATCAGTTAATTCTGATTATTCGCGTTGTAAAGGCCAACAATAAAAAAGAAGAACGATGCAACGTTGTCATCTTTCTAAGTAGTCTTAGTTAAGTTGCAATAAAAATCTAATGGTGAAAGCGAAAACAATTTAAGTAACCCTTAATTTTAAGAGCTCCTTAATAAAGGTCTACTTAAGATACTTTTGGTGCAACCGGCCATTGTCTTGTAGTAAAAATGCATCTAACTTTACTACTTTGAGAGTTAGCATAATTGAGTGAAAACTAGTTTACACCAGAATTTATATCAAACACCTAGTCCTAAATTACACTGACGATAACAAACGGTTTATTGACAAAAAAGTGTAAAATAGAGTACTCTATTTCTGGATAACAAACAGACCTTATATAGGTCTGTTTGTTATCCAGAAATAGAGTACTCTATTTTACACTTTTTTGTCAAAAAACCGTTTGTTATCGTCAGTGTAATTTAGGACTAGGTGTTTGGTATGAATTCTGGCCTAAACTAGTTTTCATTTAATTACTCTTACGATCGAAGTAGTGAAGTCAAATGCATTTTTACTACAAAACTTGAAGTAAGCCATTTTAAATTTCTGAAATAAGTCTAGAACGCGTTTGGTATAAAAATCAATATAAAAGTTATTTACACTTAGTTCCACTTTTTAGTCCTACACTAACCTACTTTGTCCTACTCTGAACTTGATAACAAACAGACCTTATATTAGGTCTGTTAAGTATTCAGAAATGGTGTACACTATTTTATACTTTTTTTACCTAAGCGCCCCAGAGATATGAAAGGGGAATAGAACTTGCTTTTCCTATACGCGAAACGAAAGATTACGGAGACTGTCATTTTGCGGTTCAAATCTCAATCAGAGAGCGAAAAATTCAAGTAATTTAAAGTTACATTAATTAAGTAATTTAAAGTTATATTAATTACATTAATATTTATAAGTAAGAAATTGGGCGACTTTCTTTTTTATTTGGCGACTTTTGGCGGCTCATGTGGCGACTTGAAAAAAAAAATGTCTGGCAACACTGTTCGACAGTGCGTGTCTGGACGGCGTTGTGATAACACCTCGGCCTCCGACAAAACTTTATGCTTGTCTCTCCCGGTTGGGTTAATCTCCAGTAAAGTAATCTTTTCGTTAATTAATTGGGTTAGTTTTGTTTCGCGTGTTAATAGTGGGGTAATTTTCATTTAGTGTGGGTTGCTTTTAGGATCGGGTTCAAGGGGCCAAATTTCCGGGGTTTTCGGGGTTTCCGGGTATTTTAGGTTATAGTCGAGGGTTTCGCCGGACAGTCTGAGGGCCAGATAGTCGGGCTGGGCGGAAGGACCTGGAGTCCTGGGTTTAGTTAGCACCAGAAAAGCCGGGGGGTTGGTGGAGGAGCCCGGACTTAGTTTTTCTTTCAGGGGTTATATTTTAAGTCAGTTTTTTTGTGTTTTTCTTTTTCCAGGAGATTTAACCCGCTAAGCTAGTTTAGTTTTGTATTGTGTTAATTTAACTTTTGTTTAAAAATGGATAATAACGTAGTCAAATTAATTTGTAGAGAATTGGCAACCTTAAGGAAAATAAAACACTTGTATCTAAATCCGTATAGTTTACTTCACCTAGCTCAGCATGGAGGGACAAACATAACCGGCGCTCAGCAGCCCCTGACCTCGGCAGTGCAGCCTTCCTCAGAGGTCCCACTGGCCGTTCCAGGGACTGAACTAATTTCTTCGGCGCGTCAGCTACCCCAGGTGGTCCCCGAGGCCGAACAATTGGGTAAGCGTCTAACTACCCGCACAGCCAGGCTGGCAGTAGGTAAAACTCTGCAGCGGAGGCTTGCTCTGCTGCCCCAGGTTAACAGTGCGGGTCGACCGATGTACTACACACAGAACAGGGCGCAAGGGCGGCTTTAGCAAAATTGACGAATGACAAACTTGACGACATCACGAAGGAATTTACTAAGACTTCGGACCCCAACCCGACGGAGGCCAACCTTTCGGTGGTCTGTAGATGTTCTCTGAGCTTCTCCCAGTTGACCGCGACCAGGAAGGGCCAATTCCCGCAAGGGCTAAGGGTGCAAATCCCTTGGAAACATCTTCATCCCCTGGGAATTAGAAAATCGGCAAGCTCGGGTTTGAAGAGGTGGTTTAGGCTCCAAAGCCTCAGCCACCCTCCAAACTCAAAGCAACGTGCAGAGGGATGTTTCACCTTCAATCCTAACCCCCGGCTACCGGGATCCAACTTTGGCCAAGGGAGGAATGGGCCCTTCAAGGTACAATACAGGGGTGGGTGCCACTATGGGTGCACCCAGGATAATTATACACCAAAACTTGGTGTTGGAGGCACCAAGAAAGGAGGGAGAAGTTCGTGGAAGTACTTGGGATTCGCCGGTGGGTCCTTGGAAGGATGGCACACCCGAGTACATAACTGACTTGGAGGTGCCATTCATTCCAGACTCCAATTACAAAACGCTAGATCAACGGAGACAAGAACGCGGCGACGAATACAAAAAGTCACTCTTCCGTGGGCAGGCGGGAGCGGTAAATAATAAAATTGTTAATTTGGATAAATGTCACAAACTTAGAGAGCGGGCACGATGCGGCTTGTTGTCCGGCCCCAGCAAAATTAGAAAAAGAAGCCCTGAGATACTACAAACATCCCACGAGTCTCTAGATGTCGAAGTAGAGCCGCCTTCGCATCAGGCCGCTTCTACATTGGATCTGGCCACTGGACCCGGCCAGACCAGACCAGACCACATCAGTCCAGACTCGGTCCTCCTACATTGCAGCTAGTTTTTAGCCAGGAAGGGAGGAACCAGCACTGTGTCAACTCTCGACAATGAAGACCAAGTGTCAAAGTGAATTTTAAACAACCTGCCTACCTATGCGTAGTCACCCTTATAAATTCCAAAAATACCATAGAATGACCATCGAAACGTTTCCTACTTCCTCCCAAAGTTTTGACATCAAATCCTGCTTATGGTATTGTTTGTTCCTCTGGTCCCGTAATACTACTCTCTCACGCACTAATTCTATATACATTCCTTTGTCTACCATTATGGCACAATTAAACACAAAAGCCAAGTTGAAGTTAAAACGCACCACCTTGACCACATCTGTTTGATTGTTGTCAGACCATCAACCAACTTCCTCCTCGGAACAAGCACTGGCTCCACTGTAGGAGGACTAACGGTGCGTCATATGTTTATTTTCTTCAGACCCAACTAGACCCGCCCAGACCGTCTGGTCGGGAGGAATTCCGCTTTCAATGTAGGAGCGGCCTAAAATAGTGGAAATTATTTCTGAATAACAAACAGACCTATTGAGCATGTGCGCGTGACATCACCAGAGGTTCGTGGATCAACAACAAACTTTTTTTTTCGTGTTTTGTGTCAAACACCATTAAATCATTGTGGTAAAAAAGCCTATAAAATTGGATCAATGTTACTTTTTGCTTAGTTATGAAGCATCATACAATAAATATCGGTGTTTTAAACCACTCACGGCACAATAAGACAATTAAAACCTTACCTTAAAGAAGTAAACACACTTTAAAAAGAAAATCCAAGTAAAATATTAACCGGGAAAAAAACAATAAGAATCAAGTCCGCTAACCACAAAATACGAAAGAAAACCGCTAACTAATGCTATAAATGACCATTGTTGCTTGCTTAAATGAGGGTTACTCAATTCGTTCCTCGGTATGGCATTATTCTTGTTGATCCACGAACGATGAAATGATATTTGGATGTCACGTGCCACACATAATCAATGGAGCATGTGTGCGTGACATCACCAAAGGTTCGTGGATCAACAACAAACCTTTTTTTTTCGTTTTTTGTGCCAGACGTGTCAAACACCATTAAATCCTTGTGGTAAAAAAAGGCTTTAAAATTGTATCAAAATGACTTTTTGCTTAGTTATGGCAATAAGACAATAAAAACCTTACATCAAAGTTATAAACCACTTTTAAAGAAAAATCCAAGTAAAATATTAACCGGACAATAAAAAACATCCAAGAAAAAGCTCGCGAATATATTACAATAAGAATCAATCCCGCTTGTTGCTGCTTGAATGAGGGTCACTCAATTCGTCCCCCGGTATGGCATTATTGTTGTTGATCCACGAACGTTGAAATGACATTTGGATGTCACGTGCTGCGTATAATCAATTGTAGTCAAGGGTAATAAACCTAACAAGGAGTGCTCGATCCCATTTAAGCCCATATAAACCAATTTAAATGTCAATTCGGTATTTGTGACGTAATCTGTTTGCCTTTTTGTTTTGTTTACAAGTAATATAAAGTCTTAATTTTTTAAAAATATTATACATCACAGTTCTAATAGTAAGTACCTACATATCCAAAATAGTTTTTGAAAGTTGAATATTTAACAAAAATTAATAAAATAAATCTGCCTTCTGGGCAAAATGGGCAAACGGTGACGTCCAAACATAACCTATATCTGCGGACAAATAGTAAAAATCGAGCATTCCTTGTTAAGTTTACTACCCTTGAATTGTAGTAAAACCTTTAAGGTAGATCCTCATAAGCGAAAAACCGGAAGGGAAGTGTCAAACTTTTTTAATTTTGTTGCTTTACTAAGCCAAAATTTAAATAAACCAGTTAAATTCTAGAAATTTGACAATTCTGTTCCGGTCTTCCGTTAAGATGCTGTAAGCCCAGCTGACATAGCATTTCTTACTGATCCTAACGACGCTCAAAATGGCTAAATGGCTAGAATTCAGCTTTAATCATTTAAAATTAATGCCACTAAAAAGCAAAAACTGAATCGCTTTTGGTAATTGTCTAGACAGTCGACTCCGATTTTGACCAAATTTGGTATACGGAGGTTTTTTGGAACGCTTATCAGAAATGGAAAAACAAATTCTCGGCAACGTTTTTTTTTTCCGAGATATTCATCATCAAAGTAGAAAATCAAACTAACCTTATTTACACTATTCCTCCTTCTTTTTGTACAGAATTTTTGAGTTTTACACTAAATAGGCAAACAATATTTTATAAACACCTTTTAAAAACCTGTTTTTATATTTAGTTTTACCTTTTTAACATTTAATTGCAACCTTCACTTTTACAAGCTTTGCAATTTAATGGAAAAAAAGTGTTAAATAAACATAAAAAATTGTTTTTAAAAGGTTTTTATAAAACATTAAGTGCCAATTTAGAGTAAAAATCATAAATTGTGTGCAAAAAGAAGAAGGAATATAGTGAAAATGAGGTTATCAGCCAACTTAAATCTGGAAAACAAAATTTACTAATATCTAGAGATATTCGCATTGCCAACCTAAAAATGTTAGCTTGGAACAACAACTATATACTAAAGGACTGCTCAGTTCCATTTAACGTATGTTGGAAAATTTAGTGGCAGCGGGGTGCGGATGTGACGTCACCACCGGTGCTGAATAGTTTTGTTTACATTCAATTGGCCATTTGATCGTGTGTGATTTAAAGGGTTTTTTGATTTCTGTTCTGATTTTGTTGAACAGTTGGTGTTTATTAAAGTACTTTTAGTGTAGTTTGGACTAGAGAAGACAAATAAACATTCGATTCGTTTTGTGAATGGTGTGTAATAATTCGATTTGGGACAAAAAAGGTAAATGGTCACGGTTTTTTGAGCAAATAAGGCTTTTTGTTTAATCGTCTGTAAGGACAGGTGATTCATTCTCGTTTAATGTTTAAGTTTTAAATATATGTTTATATAACCGTAAACAGTAATTAAAGGTGACTTTTATTTACTCTAATTAATAATATCTATATTTTTCGTATATTTATTGTGATTATTTATTGTTTCTAAAAAAATTTGTGTGTAAATCTTTCATATCGATATACTTATTTTTTAAGTATTTTAAATTTATTTTATAAAATGCTATAGGGTAGTTAGTTGGGATAATAAAACTATATGTATAATATAATTTTTCCGCTTTAAATTTAATTTATTACAAATATAAAATTATATTATCCTTCTCTTGAAGGTAAAGACAATATTTTAAATGTATAAAATCGTAATTTTGCTTACAAATTATATTGCATTAAAAAACTTTTTCTAAATTCGTAGAAAATGCTATATAACGCATAGTCGCGCTTTCTGCCAGCACCAGTGGTAACGTCACAGCGAGTTTGACTTTGGCAGGCAAATTCACAAACTGAGCAGTCTTTTAGTATATAGTCGTTGAGCTTGAACAAACTGTAGTTTGATTTTCAACTTTGATGATGAATATCTCGAAAACGATACGTTGACGAAAATGTTTTAGATTCGTGATCAAAACCCCCGAATACCAGATTTGGTCAAAATCGGAGTGGAGGCAACATTCTAGACAATTATATATACCTCGCTTTTTTGTTGATTTGTAATCCCGCGTCTTTATAAAAACGCTACTCAGTTTGTTTTTGCACCGAAGTTTGCACCAAATAGGCAGTTGAACTGACAACCTTCTAGCAATGGCGATTTTCATTTTTGAAATCTGACAACTCTGCTGACAGCCCATGATTGTTGTGTCTAGCCATGTGTTTTTAAAGTTGTGATAAATGCGTTCTAAAAGAATTTTTAAATGTTTCAGCTGAAATTAATTATATGTGAAATATTTCAACTGACAGAACAATTTATCAAATGACTATGGAAGTATTAGAAAAACCTGATAACGGAAAAGATATTGCAAAAGAATTGACTAAACTTAATATTTCTGACAAGGATTTCCCTTTAGCTTTTAATGAAGAAAGACACTTAGAAAGTATTGAGGGGATTGACTGGAAAACTCAAACATGGAGAATGAAAGAAAGGGTAAATAAAATAAAAAATCAACATGGATATTTAATAAACAACTGTTAATGCTAAGGACACCCTGGTTGTTTAGCCTAGCTCATTAAAATAATTTTTTAAATTTCTATCTGTATACTGGGATCAGACACATTTCATAATTTTTAGACCTTTTAAACAATTATTTTTATGTGATATCATTTTCAAGATATTTTTGTTTTTAGTAATCATTTGGTGTGTTTACACAGGGTCTATTTAAAATTTGGTCCTGTATAAAATGATAGCACCAAATTTGGTTCATGTATAAATTTGAGTTTAAATAACATTTCCAATGGTGTAAACCTGCCCGACTATTTTAATGAACCAAATTTAGTAGTTCAGGTTCATAAATTTTCTTTTAATTAATAATATTAGATAAACAGCAATTTTACGATATTTGATATTATCATCTTAGAAGCAAAAATAGTTAAAACAAATATCATAGATTAAAATTAAGCACTTTTTATAGACAAACACTATGCTAAAACAACCTAGATCTGACTACATGATTATCACTTACCTAGGTACTCTGTAACTACATGATTATCACTTACTTAGGTACTCTGTAAATATTTGAAATTTATTTTTAATTTAATTTTAATTTATTAAAAAGCAGATTATGCTGCATAATATGAAACCTAAAGCTAAAAGTCTGTATTAAAGTTAACATAAAACTTAAAAACATAAAATACAAATTAAATGTACAAATAATGCTGCAGCACACTCAAGACAAACTATGTAATAAAATCATCAGGTACAATAGTTTTGCTTAGGAACTCCTCGTAGTTGTAATGAGCACATCGTCCTAGGTAATTTCTCAGTTTCCTTTTGAATTCCCTCTGTCCTCCAATGCTTGTTAATGTCGTAGGTAGTTTGTTATAAAACATTTTTCCTTTATGACGTATCCTATTTGGTGTTAGTAAAAAAACTGGAAAAGGGGGAAGTTTAAGGGTTTTCCTGGGTTTTTTATGGGAAAGGGGATGTCTCGTCTCTTTGTGGTTGCATCAACACTGCTGTGTATGAAACAAATACTCTCCAGAATACACAAATCAAATACAGTTAAAATATTTTTTTTTTAAAAAATAGGTTTGCATGATTTTTTGTTGTTCCTTGGTTTCATTTAAAATGCTTTTGTATTGTGTTTGTATGTATGTACCCAAAAATTTTTTTGCCAAGGATGATATTCCCGGTCCCCCTTTAAATTGTTTTGTATTGTCAAACCCAAAAATTTTTACCGTTAACAATATGCACCCTATTGTTGTTTATTTCAATTATCGATTTGGAGCCCGGGTTTTTTTGTTAAATTCCATTTTGACTTTTTAACAGTTAAAAGGGTAATCTATTAATTTTAAACCAATTTTGTATAATTTTTGGTTTTTTTAAATTTTCTTTCTGTTGTAGTTTTTCATGGTAATTGGCAACCCATGTTATTGTCTTGTCATCTGGGAAAAATTTTGAAGCATGCCTCAATGGTCAAAGATTTGGTCATTGATATAAAAAAGAAATAATAGAGGTCCCAGGATTGACCCTTGTTGAATTCTAATATTTGTAGTTTCTGTCTTTGATATTATTTGCTAACCTTCATTATCAGAGATTTCCACTAATTGCATATAAGTAATCTTCCAAAAAGCTTCTCATTTGTTAATCATGCCTCTAAATTCATAGCCCTCTAGCTTTGATAACAATATTTCGTGATCCACACAATCAAATGCCTTTTCCAGATTGATGAACAATATTAGACCGGAGTGAAATTAGCAGCCATTTTACGCAGCCAAAAAGTGAAGTTAGCAGCCTTTATAACGCAGCCAAAATGTGAAGTTAGCAGCTAAATTTGACAGCTTATTATTATGATTTTGCTTTTTTATTTCTTAGTATCATTTATATATTAGTTATATAATATTTCAGAAACACTTATTTTTTTTTAAGAAACTTTTTCTCCCAACCCAATAATTATTATGTAATTACTTGGGTTTTTCAAAAAACAAAAATTGACACAAAGGTACCCTCTTTGCAAAAAAT
>JAHBCN010019976.1:0-15501 GCA_019359885.1 Listronotus oregonensis
ACTTGCTAAAGAATCCATTAGACGAGGCTTGTAAAGAACATGACATAGCTTATGATAAATTTCCTGATGTAAAACATCGAAATATTGCTGATCAAATTTTAGCGAAGAAAGCGTTTAATAGATTTAGGGCCCGTGACTCAACATTGGGGGAACGTTTAGCTGCTTTGGGTATAACTGGAATAATGAAAACAAAATCTAAACTAGGTATGGGACTGCGTAAATCGGGAGGAAAAATAGAATTAAGGAAAAGAAAAAATAAATTATCCAAAATAATATCTTTTCAATCGGCTGTTCAAAAAGCAAAAAGAGGAATACTTGGAAGGAAATATAAAAATTTAAAAAATGCTGCCAGCGATGCCTTGTCATTTATTAAAAAATTAAAAGTGAAAAAACCAAAAAATGGGATTATTCCTATTCCAAAAACTGGAGGATTATTGTCCATAATTCCACTGTTTGCCCAACATCCAATGACAATAATCTAACCGTCGGCGTCGGTCAAAGTCTTCGTGATTCAAGGCTTGATGTAAAACCATATGATATGGGTGCAGTCTAAAAATTTAAAAGAAACACATTGCGAAATATGTAAAGTAGTATTTTTTGTGACATAAAAACTTACCTGTGATCCTTTAAAATGTTTAGAATAGTAGTACGTGATATACCCAAAGCGCGAGACATTGCGCTCGTACTAACGTGGGGATTGAATTCCACGTATGCTAAGACATTAATAATATTGTCTTCCCTTGTTCTAGCCGAGTGCCTTCGCAACTGAGGTCAAAAGCTGCCAGTATTGTGCAAATTTTGCACTAAACGCGGAAAAATTCTCGCATCGCGTAAACGCCGATTTGGATATCAAGCTCTGTATACCCTTTGAGCCAATGCCGCATTTTGAAGACATCATTTATAAAAGGCTTTTTAATAGTTTTAAAGCTTTACTTATGTGTGCAACGAACACAAATTGGACTGCCTAATTTTAATATTTGTTGACAAGTTGATTTTAGGCATTTGTTTTTTCCTCCATGGCCTACTCTTCAATATTCTGCCTATCTTGCACTTGCATTTTATATGCATTGATTATTAAGCCCCTACGCATTTTTTTAAATTTTTTTGCACGGAGAATGTTTTGGCTATTTAAAAATTATTAAATTAAGACATTTTATCATTGAACCTTGAAAAAAGACAAATAAATAACAAAAAATATTGGTGTAATGGCGTCTTATTAAAATTATATGATAACTAAATATTCCTTCTTCGATATTTCAGGCTACGAATAAGATATCGAGATACGGTTTTTAATGGCCTATTTAGCTATCATTTTTCTACATTTTTATAAAAAAAGTCATATTATTGCATTTAATTTTTTAGAGAATTTTGAAATTTTCTGTTATTAGATCAAAAAACGCGATCTAGCGGCATTACTAAGAACTAGACATATCACAGATAAGACGGATTTGTTGGAGGAATAAATGTTTTTTCCAACGAGACCAAGTTTGTTAAAATCCGTTTAGTCGTTTAGGAGTTACAGCTGTTTATTAAAAAAAAAACATTGAATTACCCCCACCACTTTATTTTAATAGATACGTCACAAAGCGTTAAACAAAAATTACTGGAGTAAAGGTGAGCTTTAAATAGCATAAATTTTTTGGTAACATTGACTGGGTAGATTTCAGTGAAAAATCACTTAAAAAGTTTAAGATGACGGTAACGCCCCCTGGCGACCATCTTGGAAATCTGAAAATATTTTTGGCCACTTTAGTCATAATTTTTTTTACCGCAAGTCTCTACGACGAATAGTTTCCGAAATACACCACTTTGCATTCTTGATTTACTTGATTCTTTAAAATTTGTTAGTTGGCATAATACTCTTATATAAATGTTATTTCATACTTGTACTAATTTGATTTAACTTAGTGTTTGCAAAGTTTACGAATCAGAAATAACTTCATTTTGTTGGCTTTTCTACAAAATATTAAATAACACAATTTTCTGGTCTTTTAGCATTTTAAAACTAAAATTATTTATGAATTTTATATTTTGCTTTCAACTTACATTGTCAGCAACTGCCACTATGCTTTGCAAATGGGAATTATCGTCTGTTGCATGACTAGGATCCTAAAAAATACATACAGGGTGTCCAACTAAGAAAGGAGGCCGGCTCTATCTCAGAAAATATTTGTCGCACAGCTTTGGGTTAAAAATATTGTTGGTAAAAGTGGTCAAGAGAAATAGCCGGAAATTATTTTCAAGTTTCTGAAATGGCCGCTAGGGAGCGTAACTGCAATCTTGAACCTAAAAAAGTGATGTTTCTGTAAATTTTGCTGTATTAACCTAACAAAAAAATACATGATCTTTAAAGTCGAGGATAATCTGGACCTTTTTTATTTGACAATTTTTGCTATATCTCTAAAAATAAAGTGTGGGGGGTATTCATAGGTTTCGGTCAAACACACCCTGTATCTTCGAAACGGCTGAGCCGATTTTAACAAACTTGGGCTAGTTAAAAAGAGCTATTCTTGGGCTATAAATCTTAAATTATCTAAAG
The DNA here is from genome assembly GCA_019359885.1 of Listronotus oregonensis. Lineage (NCBI taxonomy): Eukaryota > Metazoa > Arthropoda > Insecta > Coleoptera > Curculionidae > Listronotus > Listronotus oregonensis. Next base: position 2,540 of record JAHBCN010019976.1, read on the forward strand.
TTTTGTTAGTTTCACACGTGACCGCTAGAGGGCTTTTTTCGACATTCCGACAGAAATGGTTAATTTTCTCAAAAAAATTTCATCATTTTTTTCTTTATAAAAAGAAAGCTAAATAACGCCTAAACAGGCTCGCGAAAACCGCATCTCGATATCTTGTTCCTTACCTAATATTTAGTGCAAAGAAAATTTTATACGTTAATATCTCAAAAACTATAAAAGCTACAAGAAATTTTATAAAAGATAAATTGTGTATTATTACAAAACCTCTAATTTAAGTTAAATAACCTTTTCACCTAAATGCAGTACTTTACGAGTTATAATCTAAATTCTCGCATCGCGTAAACGCCGATTTGGATATCAAGCTCTGTATACCCTTTGAGCCAATGCCGCATTTTGAAGACATTCAAAATATACCGCAATAATATCGACAGCTTCATCATTTATAAAAGGCTTTATAATAGTTTAAAGCTTTACTTATGTGTGCAACGAACACAAATTGGACTGCCTAATTTTAATATTTGTTGACAAGTTGATTTTAGGCATTTGTTTTTTCCTCCATGGCCTACTCTTCAATATTCTGCCTATCTTGCACTTGCATTTTATATGCATTGATTATTAAGCCCCTACGCATTTTTTTTTTAATTTTTTTGAACGGAGAATGTTTTGGCTATTTAAAAATTATTAAATTAAGATATTTTATCATTGAACCTTGAAAAAAGACAAATAAATAACAAAAAATATTGGTGTAATGGCGTCTTATTAAAATTATATGACTAAATATTCCTTCTTCGATATTTCAGGCTACGAATAAGATATCGAGATACGGTTTTTAATGGCCTATTTAGCTATAATTTTTCTACATTTTTATAAAAAAAGTCATATTATTGCATTACATTTTTTAGAGAATTTTGAAATTTTCTCTTATTAGATCAAAAAACGCGATCTAGCGGCATTACTAAGAACTAGACATATCACAGATAAGACGGATTTGTTGGAGCAATAAATGTTTTTTCCAACGAGACCAAGTTTGTTATAATCCGTTTAGTCGTTTAGGAGTTACAGCTGTTTATTAAAAAAAAAACATTGAATTACCCCCCACCACTTTATTTTAATAGATACGTCACAAAGCGTTAAACAAAAATTACTGGAGTAAAGGTGAGCTTTAAATAGCATAAATTTTTTGGTAACATTGACTGGGTAGATTTCAGTGAAAAATCACTTAAAAAGTTTAAGATGGCGACCATCTTGGAAATCTGAAAATATTTTTGGCCACTTTAGTCATAATTTTTTTTACCGCAAGTCTTTACGACGAATAGTTTCCGAAATAAACCACTTTGCATTCTTATCTGGCCACCCTGTACACACTTAGTCCTAAAATACACCTCCAATAAGAACGCTTGGGTACGTAAAAAAATGTAAAATAGTGTAAACTATTTCTGAATAACAAACAGACCTGTTATGTTATGTTATATTTGCAGGAACTCTTAATTTTACAGTTGAATTGAAATATCCTGATAAAATATCTCACTATAAGGGATGGTTCGTTATCAGTATTATGCAATTTTGCTATTTTTTAAAGATGCCTGAAAATAAGTCGATTTATTTCATCTGATATAACTTTTTCAGCTGCTTCCTATATAAAATAATGAAATAAATAAAACAAAACAGTTATATTCATTTATTTATTCAGAGTATCATTAACACAATAAAATGTTTAAATTTTATAAAATAAATTTATCAAAAACGTTGAAGGTCGTGTTTTAGGCTTTAGAAGTGGCAGTGTCTATCAGGGGTTTTATGAGAAAAGCAAACGTATGCAATGGCGAAAGAAAAACGTATGCAATCTGCACGCAGCAGATACTAGTCTAGACCCTTTTAAGATAAGGGAACAGACAAGGTGTATCTAGAAAGTTGCTTCGTGTAGATGCATTAACCAAAATTCTTTGTTAAAGGCTGTAGAAATAAAAATTTAAATTAACAATAACTATAAGTTGCAGTAGTTAAATACCTACTTTCTTTTGACATACATGTCATATATTTCACGAAAATTTAAAAGGCAACCGAGTTACTGACATCAGTAGCTGGCTTAGTCCTTTTTCTTTTAAGGGTGCTTATAATGTCTCCACAAGGTCCACCCTTATATTTTTTTACATTTACAAGACTAACACCAGTTGTCAGCAGACGTTATCTTAAATAAATAGTTGGTACCCATGTTTTATGTATGTACATATTTTTTTTATTTATTTATATTTTTACGCAAAACTCATTTAAAGATTTTTGCCATGCAAGTTTAATTCAGTTTTGGACCAAAATATATACAGTGAAGGCCTTATTTGCAGCATATGAAGAACTTTTGCATTTTCTGATTGTCAAAATTTTTTTTTCCTCAAATTAAAAAGAGCTAATATTAAGTGGGTCCAAATTAAAGTGAAATACATGAGGTGTCTAAAAAATTGTGGCACTGGAAAAAAACAGGACAAGCCAAATCATGCATTTTTTATGTTATTAGCTTTTAATCCTGTATCTCTCATTCTGCTGTCCTAAAAACAATGACTTTATATATTTCTTACATTGTAGGGTTACATTTTCGTATTTTTTTTTAACTCTGTATAATTCACATGGCTCATACTGTATGTGTCTACTGGGTAGTCACGATGAGCTTCCATTAGAAGTTTGTGGAGAAGGATATTTAATAGATATTTTTAGATTATATAATTTTCTAGTAAGTATGTTCTCCATATAAAATAGAATGATTTTGCCAGATTGCTGGTAGTAGAGAAAGAAGATACTACTGGTTATTATGGTAACCCGTCAAACAAGCACAATGATTTTATTTTATTTCAGGTATGCACAGTAGAAAACATAAAGCCCCTAAGTATCTAAATTCTCCTTTTTAATTAAGTTCCAAAGAAGCTTGTTGTGACAAATCCAGCATACATAATTATATAATTTTTAGGAAAAAAGAAAGTTAATCACAACTAACAATTTAAAAGTGGGTTATAGTTTTTCTTAACAAACAAAAAAGATAAATAAAAATTAATTACTACTCCTATTTCTGTTTTATTTTTAATACCTAAATACATGCATAATTACATACATAAAAAAAATAAGTATAAGGATTTTAGAACATATTTTGTTGCTTGAGAACAAACAAAATACTTACTTGAAGAGCAGCATTTTCATCGCCCACAAAGTGACCTTTAAAAAACTTAAATACATTATGTACCATCTTCTGAGCAGTACTATTCCCCTGCACGTACAAGAGATGTGTTGTAGACTAAAACAATTTTTTAAATTCTATTGTAAATAAACAGTATTACAAAGCATATCGCCTCTTTTTCTAAATATCTAGCATAATACTTTTATATTTTATAATATTTAAAATAACAAATATTTCACAAAAAAGTAAAGGAAGTGGTGGCTTACAAGCATTTTGGCTGCAACTTTATATAGAAATTCCAGAGTGACAACTTAAGGAAGCATATTTTAGGGTAGCTTTCAAATCTTGCTTACTTAACTTGTCTCCTGAAATGCTTATAAAACATGCAACAAAAATTGAATTGTGTCACACCAGCCACATATTTACTTTACGAGATAGGTATTCAAAACTACTAAAAACTAGCAACAGCTTTTAACTGGGCAAGTTTCTCACATAAATAAAGCACATCTGTACTGTTTTTTAGGCCCTACGGCAGGGGCAAGCGATATCACTTAGAAGGGACTAAGCTAAATAGTAGGCATGAAGCATGCATGCTTTACTTGATTCTTTAAAATTTGTTAGTTGGCATAATACTCTTATATAAACCTTATTTCATACTTGTACTAATTTGATTTAACTTAGTGTTTGCAAAGTTTACGAATCAGAAATAACTTCATTTTGTTGGCTTTTCTACAAAATATTAAGTAACACAATTTTCTGGTCTTTTAGCATTTTAAAACTAAAATTATTTATGAATTTTATATTTTGCTTTCAACTTACATTGTCAGCAACTGCCACTATGCTTTGCAAATGGGAATTATCGTCTGTTGCATGACTAGGATCCTAAAAAATACATACAGGGTGTCCAACTAAGAAAGGAGACCGGCTCTATCTCAGAAAATATTTGTCGCACAGCTTTGGGTTAAAAATATTGTTGGTAAAAGTGGTCAAGAGAAATAGCCGGAATTTATTTTCAAGTTTCTGAAATGGCCGCTAGGGAGCGTAACTGCAATCTTGAATCTAAAAAAGTGATGTTTCTGTAAATTTTGCTATATTAACCTAACAAAAAAATACATGATCTTTAAAGTCGAGGATAATCTGAACCTTTTTTATTTGACAATTTTTGCTATATCTCTAAAAATAAAGTGTGGGGGGTATTCATAGGTTTCGGTCAAACACACCCTGTATCTTCGAAACGGCTGAGCCGATTTTAACAAACTTGGGCTAGTTAAAAAGAGCTATTCTTGGGCTATAAATCTTAAAATATCTAAAGCTTTGTTAGTTTCACACGTGACCGCTAGAGGGCTTTTTTTCGACATTCCGACAGAAATGGTTAATTTTCTCAAATAAATTTCATCATTTTTTCTTTATAAAAAAGTAGCTAAATAACTCCTAAACAAGCTCGCGAAAACCGCATCTCGATATCTTGTTCCTTACCTAATATTTAGTGCAAAGAAAATTTTATACTTTATATCTCAAAAACTATAAAAGCTACAAGAAATTTTATAAAAGATAAATTGTGTATTATTACAAAACCTCTAATTTAAGTTAAATAATCTTTTCATCTAAATGCAGTACTTTACGAGTTATAATCTAAAAAGCGAATTCTAGGGGTAAACCTTGAAAAAATCCTGAAAATTCGATTTTTTGATTATAACTCGTAAAGTATTGCATTTAGACGAAAAGATTTTAAAACCTAAATTAAAGGTTTTATAAAAATACATAATATATGTAATGTAATATTTCTTGTAGCTTTTATAGATTTTAAGATATTGATAAATAAAATTTTCTTTGGCCTAAATTTTAGGTAAGGAACAATATATTGAGATGCGGTTTTCGCGAGCTTGTTTAGGCATTATTTAGCTACTTTTTTATAAAGAAAAAATTATACCAATGCATTTAATTTTTTTGAGAAAATTAAACATTTCTGTCGGAATGTCGCAAAAAGCCCTCTAGCGGCGACGTGTGAAACAAAACTTTAAATATTTTAAGATTTATAGCCCAAGAATAGCTCTTTTCAACTTTGTAGGTAGGTTTAAAGTGAGCGGGTATAACACCCCTCCACCGCGACCGATCGGTCTATTGTGGCTCTCTTTTCAACTAGCCTTAGTTTGTTTAAATCGGCTCAGCCGTTTCGAAGATACAGGGTGTATTTGACGGAAACCTTTAAATACCCCCTACCATTTTATTTTTAGAGAAATACCAAAAATTGTCAAACAAAAAAGGTTCAGATTATCTTTGATTTTAAAAATCAGATATTTTTTTGTTAGGTTAATATGGCAAAATTCACAGAAACATCACTTTTTTAGATTCAAGATTGCAGTTACGACCCCTAGCGGCCATTTCAGAAACTTAAAAATCATTTCCAGCTATTTCTCTTGACCACTTTTACCAACAATATTTTTTCCCAACTCTGTGCGATAAATATTTTCTGAGATACAGCCGTCCTCCTTTCTTAGTTGTACATGTACACCCTAGCACATCTGAGGATGTCTTTTTGGATTATGATACTACTAAAACAAGTAATTTTACCTTATGAAAGATCACTATTTTGATAGTATAGAATCATTTTTCAAAAAATATATATTAGTTATATTTTCATACCTTCGACTGATCACAGCTCTTCAAAGCTTTTAGGAACTGGAAGTCCAGTAATCACTGTGATCTATTCGCCAAAAATATCTATTCCAGTGGTTTTTTCTTAAAAACAATAAAAATAACTTAACTCCAAAATAAAATCAATTATGAAATATAAAAAATGTCAAATTGTCCACACCAAAAAATAAAAACACTGCACAATAATCTTTAATCTCACTAATTACTTTTAAACACAAAATAACACACAAAAATACAAGAAAAATTTTATAGGAAAATTGAAACTCCTTTAATCCATTATTGGGGGATAAGAGTCAATCAGCTGATTTTGACGCTGAGTCTAGTTATTTTTCTTTTGAAATAGCTTAATTCATGTAAGCCAACCTAAAAATGTTAGCTTGGACTAATTATACCACACTTTTTGCTTAAATTTTTTTAAGTGAAAAAATTACCCCCCTCTTGAAAGGGTGGCAACCACCCCAGGGGTGGCAGTGTATATGGGCATTATGTGACTTTTATTCCTGAAGTATTTAATTATCAACACATAAAATTTTAAATAAATTGATTCAGTTATAAAGAATTCGGAGGCAAAACCCCCCAGAGACTGGACTATAAGACCCTGAAAAAAAGGCACCACCCTGTACAATAATAAAACGAGAGCCATTTGGACTTAATCACTTACACCCAAAACAGTCGTACCAAAGCAGGTTTTTTTTACTTTAAATCACACATATTGTAGCTTGATTTGGTAGATATAAGCAATCTAAAATAAAATTAGTAAAAGTAATTTATTTTAAAAATAAAATATTTTCAAATAAAAAATGTATGCAAGGCCCCAATAAAATAATAATTTCTATGGACCATATGGTTTAATAAAGTACTAATATCAGTAGTAATATATTTCACATGTTGTAGCTTAAATTTAAATAGATATATATATATATATATATATATATATATATATATATATATATATATATATATATATATATATATATATATATATATATATATATATATATATATAATATATATATATATATATAATAATATATATATATATATATATATATATATATATATATATATTATATATATATATATATATATATATATATATATATATATATAATATATATATATATATATATATATATTTTATATATATATATATATATATATATATATATATATATATATATATATATATATATATATATATATATATATATTAACATTCCAAATTCTTGGGGATTCGGTTGGGCTGAAGTAAAACTTTTTTACTAAACGCCAGCTTTGGGAAATTTTATTTCTTTTTCGGCTACAATAAAAAGAAAAACTTTACAACAAAAAATTAATCACAATTGCAGTTTATTGTTTTAAAACTAATATTTAAAAAAAAACACGGCAAAGTTTTCAAAAATTATTTAATTTTTTTTCTTTATTTTTTTTATTATAAATTTTTATAAAAAAAGATGATACAAAAAAATTTTTTTCATAAATTAATTATTTTTGTTTTTTTTCTAAGAGGCTAGAATAAATTATTAGATCCAAATTTTCTTTTATTATGCAAAACTATCCAGGGAAAACCCACCATTTCTAAAAAATGTCTTTTGTTTTGTTGCTAATGCAAAGGTACTTAAACAGAAAAGAACAAAAACAAAAGACAGTTTTTAGAAAATGGTAATTTTCCTATAGTTGTTGCATGAATAAAAAAAGATATTGACGATTTAACATAATTTATTCTAACTCTTAAAACTTAAAAAAAACTAATTAATTTAGTGAAAAAAAAAATGTTTTTGTATCCATCCTTATTTTTTAATAATAATTGTATAAAATAAATTATAAAAAGAAAAGAAAAATCCTAAATAATTTTTAAAAGAATTTTCTGTAAAATTTCCGACATTCACACTGTATACATATTTTTTCGACGAAATAACAAAAAAAGGAAAAAACCCTACAAAGGAATGTTGTCCTGATAATACCACTACTGCTATTGATTTTGATATGTATTAACTTAACAGTATTTTTCAAGATGTTCTAGAAAACACTAAAATGTATAAATGTTAAAAAATTTAAATTCAAAAATTATGAGCACTAGGATGTAAAACAATAAATTGATTATGTTTCTTATAATGACACTAGCCTTAAGAAAACTCACTTTGCACGTAAGTTTTATTGTTAAATATTACCGTTTTAAAACAATAAGTTGCAATTGTAGATTCATTTTTTGATTGTAAAAGATTTTTCTTTATATTGTAGCCTTGAAAAAGGAAAAAAATAAATTTCCGAAAGCTCGGCGTTTAGTAAAAAAAAGAGTTTTACTGCAGCCCTAGACCGAATCCCCAAGAATTTGGAATCTTTGTATTCAACTAGTCGGTCAAGACTACCCTTCCACTTTTATATATTAATATATACATATATACAAAAAAAAAAAAAAAAAAAAAAAAAATATATATATATATATATATATATATATATATATATATATATATATATATATATATATATATATATATATATATATATATATATATATATATATATATATATATATATATATATATATATATATTATATAATATTGCAATGTGCGTGAGATGTTTATATATGTATAGTTGTTTTTTTTTTAACGGTATTTTTATATATATATATAATTATCTCTACACGATTTTACCACAATTGCAATTTATTTATTTGTTTGTGGGGGTTAACCTGATTATACTTACAATTTCTTTGGTGAATGCTCCGACCTTTGAGACGCTTCCTCAGAGTGTTCTGTTTGTTTTATTTGGGCCGTAAACATATATAAATAAAAGTCTAATATTAATTAATCACTATATTGTATTTTAACCTTTTTTTTTTTAAAAAAATTCAATATAAATCAAATGTACACTGGTGTTTACTTATTTTAAATTATCATGATTCATTATGAAAATATATCTGATTATATTTTTTTTTTGATAATAATGTTAATCACAAATCTTTATAATAACAATAATTTTTTTGCTTTATCAATAAAATTTAAATTTCGAAAAATTTTATTTCTTTCTTTAGATTATTATTTTGTGAAATGATTGAAACTTTCTCATATGCATCTATTTTTCAAATTATTACAAGTAAACACTAATTTTATTTTCCTTACTTTAAATTAAATCAAAAGGTTCAAAAGTTATTTAATGTCCTAAATGCGGCCCTGGTTTTTATGTTCCTATCGGCAATTCAGTCTACTAACTAAAAGTCATAACCACAAAAATTTTATACTATGTTACCTTATAATTCAGCTTACAACGAAATAATAAAAACCGTAGTTCTTATTGAAGGATACAGATTTTCATAAAATCGACGATAATGTTCTTGTCAACGGCTTTTGAAACTGGGGACCCTTTTAAACGTCAGTCTGATATGGCTTGTTGTCGTTTGTGTATTGTTTACCACGTGAAAGTTCAATGTCCCTTTAATTACGAAAAATTGGTGTTATATGGCCTTTTGTGGAACAAAATCGCTGCTTCTTCAAGGTAAATTTACTTATTTATTACTAATACTTCATTTTCAAATCACTTTACTTTGATAAACTTTACTTTAAATTAAAAAAAAAACTATGAAAATTAAATTTGTAAATCCCCAGGTCAGCTTCGGGTACCCACTCAAAGACGAGGTTTCGATTGTTTTTTTTTGACCTAGAGGACAGCAGATTAGTTTAACAAGCGAATTTTACAAAAAGCCTGTTTTCGGGGGTGTTTTGTTTTTTATACCCCGTCAAACAAATGAATATTTTTCGCCATCATGACATAAAATTCGACCTTTTCATTCTATATTTAACTTAGAAAAATGGGGCCCTGACCCAATAAATTTATATAAATTTATATTTTATTATTATTTTATTCGTTTTTGTTAACTTTTGAGCGATTTTTTTACCCCACTCGGGAATAAAGGAAATTTTATATTTTTTAACTATATAAATACAATCTCTCCCATAAAAGCCTTTTTCCAATATTTTTGTTTACATTGGTTATGTCACGAAATTTGACTTTTAAAATTTTGATAAATTATTATTTTTCGAATAAGCCTTTGACTAGATCGCTGAATAGCACTAAAATTAAACTTAACATAATTTTATAGAACTTTCACAACTAATGTTAGTTTCTAAAATAATAATTAATTTTACAATAAAATTATTGACCTCCTTTTTGTCTGTTTACCTTTTTATATTTTTGGTTTAAAATTTCACTATTTATATTGTTTTTATTCTTACTTGTCCTTATAATATGAGAAAGAGGTTCTTTTCCCTATGGTTTTTATGCAGTTTATTGGGTTTATGTTTATTTTTTCGTAAATTCGCATAGCATCATATCACGTCATTTTAAACCTTTTCCACTTAACTTTAATTGTCTTTATTTAATACCATTCCCATTCATTTGGGTTCCTCTTTGGTTATATTTTAGTTTAAGCCGATAACTATCCTATTATATACATTCCTATCTCTAAGATGTCATTTTTGCAAAAATCATTCAATTAAGGAATTTGGTATCGTTTCTTATTATTGAATTATCATTTTGGCAGGTCTTGTTTAAACCCTTTGTATATCCATGCATATTTTGTCATGAAAAGTTCGTTTGTTACTTATTACACATATATTTAATATTTCTATGACTTCCTTTGCTTATTGGAGTTTGCTTAATAACAAATTTTTTACTTTTCCGATAGTCTTTCGAGATGAAATTTTATTTTTTTTTTAAATCCTAGATCTTTATATTTTACAACTGTCTTATTCTGTGTTTTATAATTGTCTATATCATTATTAATCATTTTAGCCTTTTATTGATACTTTTACAACCCATTTTTTGCCTTTGTATTGCCTATTTTTTTTTATTTTTTCCCCTCATATGGGTTTTATCAAATATTTATACTGGAATTAAATTGTTATAAGTTACATCTTTTCAATATATATATATATATATATATATATATATATATATATATATATATATATATATATATATATATATATATATATATATATATATATATATATATATATATATATATATATATATATATATATATATATAAAAGAGTCGTTTGATGGGTTCCTGAGAAACACATTTAGAAACAATGGCGATATACGAATGCGCTGACCAAATTAATGTATCAAGTGAATTCCCTAAAAGCAAGGCAATTTGTTCAGAAACTAATGAGTGTCCATTCGAAGTGACTTATGTTTACATTAGTGCTTTAATATTCGACCTATTTCTTTAAATGGACCATCAGAAAGAAATATGCTATAAAGCAAAATTATTGGACAACTAAAGATGAAGGAAATATACTTCTTTTATACTGTTTTTTCAAAGGTTCTAATGTTTATTTTACAAAATAAACAAATTTGTTTACATAGCGTCATAGGTCATTTAAGTATTCATTAACCTAAATATAAGTAATATTATTAATATTAACAAAATACATATTTTACTTAGATTTAATTAAATCTTAACTATTATTCTGTCAGTAACCATAAAAAAAAAGTATTTATAAATACTTACTAACTAATAAATTAAAAATGGTATCACAGTTGGCAGGGGGTCACCTCTGGCAGACAGGCAGACTGCCGGTCCATGAGGTCATTATTTAGGAAACGTAGGCTAGCTATACTTTAAGGTATTGCGCATGCGTCAAATGTCACCTGTCATCTGTCAAATGTCAAACGTCAACTGTCACCTTTCAAATGTCATCTGTCACCTGTCATATATCAAAAAACACGTGACTATTTTAGATTACTACGCATGCGTCATCTGTCACCTGTCATCGGCCATATTAGTTTTCGCAGAGCGATATATTAAGTGAACTCTATCTGACGGGTTGTTTTTAAAATTAGGAATCTTAGGCTAGCTATATTTTAAGGTATTGCGCATGCGTCAACCGTCAACTGCCAAATGTCACCTGTCGAAACCACGTGACGTAGAACCTGCTAGACTAGCCCTATATTAGATTACTACGTAGGCGCTGACAAAATGGCGGTTATCAAATTTCAAACTTGTCAAACCTAACATGCTAGGCGCCTGCTCTTAATCACCAGGCCTGGGGCTTAAAAACAGAACGTAGAGCCTTAGCGCTATTAATCTCGTATAATTTAAACCATAATTTTTGAATAATAAAACACATTGTATATATTAAATTAATTTATTTAAGCCAGATTGTTACATTTAAAATAAAATAACAGTGTTATACTACTACAGAACTATTACTTTCTATTAACTATACTTAACCTAAAATTACAATTATCTCTATGTAAGGAAAAATATATTTTTTAAATCTTTCTTACAGATCCTATTAATGGTGAATATCTAACCAGTTTGTCATGAATAATTAAACAGTAAGCACTGATGTTTGCGGGAAAGTTTTCTTTTATTTCAATCTCTAGCCTTACATCAATAATACCAGAATTTAATATTTCATTGTCTTGAACAATCAATTACAATTAGGGGCGCATACTTTTTAAAGTTTTTGAGGGTAAAAAGTGGTTCGTTTTCTTTATCGTAGTAGCTCTCTTGAAATTCGGAATACATTTCATAAAGAGTAGCTATTAGTCCTCTTGAAATCTCCAAATTTAAATTATCATACAGATAAAATTCTGAATTTAAAGCTTTACATTTAATACATTACAATGATCAAATGAGCCACTACTTTTGTTGGCTTTATCCTTTCGGGCTGTTTGAAAACCTAAAATTATCCATCTGGGTCTTTCTACCTGCACCGAAGTGTTTATATTCCAGGTAAGTTGTTTTCCAGTTGGAACTGATGGATGTTCTGGGGAGTTCCCGGCCCAAAACCAATATCCAATTCGGTTCCATTTTTAATAAGTTTTAAAAGCTCTATTCGTTCGACATTAGATACTGTAATATGTGGAAACCTTTCCCAAAAAATCTTATCAATAGTAACTCCTACATTTTCTGCATCAGCCGTGTTAATAATAGCATTTATGTCGAAGGGCTTCTTACTAACACCAATTCGTGCTTAACATTTATGAGTATTTTTTAAAAATCTTCAGCAAATCCTAGTAGGGTTCTTAGCGGCACACAAACATTAAAACTTCCAGTGGTCGGGTCAACGATATCTCAAGTAAAATCATCATCAATACTCCAACCAGCATTTTTATAAATTTTTTTAACTT
>JAHBCN010019977.1:0-15636 GCA_019359885.1 Listronotus oregonensis
AAACCACAATAAGCTGTATTTCCTAGACACTCTCTAAAATAGGTTTTAAACGAGATCAGAGCAAATCTTGAGTATGGAGTTTTTGTTGCTGCAGCTATTTATCTTTGTGTATAATAATAGTTGCTTTAAAATTTATGTCTGAATTTTTTGATTTAGGTAAAAGACGAGCATCAGAAGACTTACAAGGACCACAAGCCAAAAAGTTTATTCTGGCTGGACCATGGGATTTAGAGATAACAACCAATGTGATCATTTTCGAAAGGCCGCCCTGTATTTTTATGCACTCTCATCCAGAAGTTGAAGCATACAGGTAATTTTTTAATTAAGATTTGTTTGAAACTGTTTTACATGAAAAACTTGATTTTCCCAGTTATAATTTACTTTTTTTGTCAAAATTAAAAACTCAAGTTCAAATTCTTTATATTTACAAAGTTGTCAAGAGCCAAAATGTTCTAGCAAAATCGTTTTACGATCCTTTTAAGGTAGTTTACTCGCGACAGTCGCACAAAAAATTATTGCCTTATAGTAAGTAGAGCCTGGCCCGTCTACAAGTCAAATCGAGATTGGGATAAACATCTTTTATCTTCGTCTCTTTCATGCCATCCGCGCCAAACTCACCCATCTTTTTAACAAAAATTGATAGTTGAACGGATCGGGTCTAGTACCAGTATGGATCATTATATTTTTCATATTTGAGTTTAATTCTCGATGCAGTATTTTGAATGGACCCCAAATTTAGCGCTCTTCCAAATAGGATCGAATATGCTTTACCAAAAGTTAGAGGTTCTCAATGCTTGAAAATATTATTTTTGTAGGGGACTGTACACAAAACATGAGGTCTGTTTGTTATTTAGTTATATTTTACACTATTTTACACTTTTTGGACCCACCCAGACCCTAAATACACCTTCCGTAAGGGCGATTAAGTAAAAAAAGAATAAAATAGTGTACACTATTTCATAATAACAAAATAGTTCAAAAAGTTCAGTTTTTTTTTTTAAATTTTTAATACCATGACCAGGGCCGAACTTAGGACCACTGGGGCCCCGGGCGAATTCGTGATGGGTCCCCACCCCCAGTAACGTTTATACAAACAATATAATACAAATTGGAACGTAGTAACATGTTATAGAATATTGGAATTTGTTATAACATTTTTCCAAAATAATTAGGTTATATGATTTTATATTTATATTTTATATAAACAGTTAACTGGCTAATTCTTTAACATGCTGCACTAAATATAATAGCATATGTAATTAATACATAAAAAATTAGTAATAATATATTGATATAATTAAACATTTATTTTTATTTTGCAAGAATCACTCTGGAGCTGGACTGAAATCAACACACAAATCATAAATTACTAAAACTAATGAACTAAGGCATTTTAAATAAATAAGAATGCATTAATTATAAAAAACTTTATTCCAACTTTACTTATACTTTAGTTCCATAACTAAATCAAAAATATAGCTAAATAAAAAATAATAAGGAAAAACTAAGTTTAATTAGAATAATTAGTAAGATAAATAAGAAAAGATAATGACAATAGCTTGTTAAAATAGAAATAATAATAATAATAACCGTGCTCAAAATGTTAGAGCTGTGAAGACCAAGCTTAGAAGCAATTATAGGCGACGTTTACAGAGAATTTGGGAATCCGAACTATCTGGAATAAATAAGATCCTTGCTACTAACATGCTAGCAGTTCCTGTATTGCTTTACTCTTTTGAAGTGGTTAAGAGGACGCGATAGAAACTGCGCGAGCTGGACATCAGCACACAAAAAATGATGCATCTTCATCGTAGCATCCACCCGCGCTCATCAACATCCCGTATTTACCTCCCACGCCACCAAGGAGATCGTGGCCGTTTAAGCTTGGAGTGTATGCATAATCGGCTGTTTTGAGTCTTGCTTGTCAAGTTGCCAATAGTACTGATCCACTGATGCAACTAGTAAGATCACACGAAATAGCTAATGTTGGAGCATTTCGATTCAAGGCAGCGGAGCGAGCAGCGGAGAAATTCGGTCTCTGATTTGCAATATTGCAATAGATCCAAACGACGATCAATCACTTGTAAGACTTGAGTCTAAAGCCGTAAGAACTGCAGTTAAAAGAGCAGAACAGCAGATGCTCTTAGAAGATCACATTAATAAGCCGCAACACGGAGTATTTTAGCGAAACATAGAAAGACTCAATCTATCTCGAACCCTCACGTTTGGGTTTTTAAAATCTGCTAAGCTCAAGTCTAAGACCGAAGGTTTTCTACTAGCATGCTAGGATGGGGTAATAAACACATTGGTATACCGAAGTCAGTTTTCTCTAATATTCCTGATACAGCAACCCGAAACACTTATGCACTTATTGTCAGCTTGTCCAGTGCATGCTGTTAGTGGTTACATCCACCGACATATCGATGCGCTTCGGGTACTTTATAATAAACAGGAAACAAAAACAATTAACAAGCCTTTTTCTGCATTTCTTAGCTGCAAAATCATTTATTATGCTGTCTAAGTCCAGACTGCGCAAAATATCATTTTCAATGGTAATTATACTTAGAAAATTCAATCTTTTCTGCGTGATAACGTTTAAACGTTTTCGCAAAATAATTTTTACCACCCTACGGTGGTCGGGGGCCCCTTTTGCTTGGGGGCCCCGGGCATTCGCCCCGTGCGCCCATAGGTAAGTTCGGCCCTGACCATTAGTTTTTAAAAATATCGTAAGAATCGTTTTCGAGATATTCCGAAATAAATGCATGGCCTTCATACATAACAGAGATATTGACATTGTTAATTATGCACAATTTGATTGTTAATATCTCGTTTTACAGATAAAAAAAAACCTTTTTTAGTTCGATAAAAGTCACTTTTATTAACTCTATATTATATTTTAATTTCATTTAATTCTTAAGAAAAGCCGTTTTACGAGGGATCTACTTTAACAGGTCGAAAATAGGAGTTGAAATTGGTTAAAATTTGTAGTCTGTGTTCACAAATGTATTTAAACCATTTGTAATATTCTCTGTGTATTAACAGGCATCCTTTATACTGCAGAAATATATTCTGTTAGTATGAAAATGTTAATATATTTACAGATGTGCCTTGCTCTGTAAGCTCAGGCAGTGCTACCAGGAATTGTGCCATTCTAGAGAAGCCATTGATGCTCCCAAAGATTCCTTTAACAGGTGGTTAATGGAAAGGAAAGTTATTGATACAGGTAAATATTTTTAGGTTGACTATGTCTGACAGCTGCAGACAACTAGATAGGTTATTAAGAATGTAATTTGCCCTTTATAAAATTCATGTATGCAGAATTGAGTGGGGTCAGTCAAAATTTTTGAATTTTCTGCTCTTCAAATTTAAAATTGATTAAGGCTTGCTATGTCATCAGCAACGTTTGTAATTACCTTATATTGAAAAGTCTAGAAAAAGTAGAATATATCTTTTTTAATATTCGGTCTTAAAATCGTGAACGGCATTGTGGTTTGTCCAGACCTGCTAGCTCCCATTAGTTTTCGAATCCCTTCACGTGATAATCCTTTCTTAATGTAAAAAAAACCGCATGGATGTGGGTCAGAACAGAATTAACCATATTTGGCAGTACTTCAACTCTTACATCTCTCCTACTTTTGATTTGGGCTGTGCCCCATTGACATTTAAGTCTAAGTTAACTGTATTCTGTCATTAGGGTTCAATTTTTTTGGACATGTTTTGTTGTAGCTTATTCTAATATTGTTTATTGTAATGATTTTTGGATGTAGGAATTACTGTACATATTTTTACTTATTTATGTTGTACTATTCTGGCGATTAGCCTGTGACATACTGTATTTTTAAATAAATAAAATATTTTTGTTAAAACGGAGAAAATTTTGGTGCCAGAAGATGATTTTACAGTGTAATATAATAATTAGAATATGAAAGGATCAAAATCATATTTTTAAAATGATTTCTTAAAAAACATTGTATTTTTTTTTTTAAATTAATGTACATTATTTCTTGAATCTCTAAACTCTTTGCATAATTAGATTGACCTTGACTGTATTGATGTCACCTTTTGAATTGCGCTTTTTAAGATACTATATCCCAAAATATGCCGTTCCAAAAAATCTCTTAATAAAATGTTCTGCAGAACAAAGCGTCATATAACCTTGTGGTCGTATATTTCGAAAATAACCTTAATTGGCATAAACACATTGTATCCATAGCTACAGCAGATTAAATAAAAAACTTTCGAGCCAGAAAGCATTTTGCCCTTCTAACTTGTAGACTCTGAATTTCAAATCATAACCTCTTAGGGATACTGTTCCACAACTCTTAGCATTCTTGATTACTTTAAAAGAAGTCTCTTAAAGATCCAACTTTTGCCAGAAAGTTTCCTTTTATTGCTTACCGACTTAGCTGTAGGGATCTGTCGCTCTTTTATAGGTCTTTTTACTGTTTATGTTCCGAGGAATTTGCCACCAAATCTTCTCTAACAGCTCCTGTTAAAACAACACGTAGTGCTACTCTTATGTATATGTTTTAGAAGCCCCAAACTTTCCACTTTGTTTGTTCCTTTATCCGAGAGTCTGGAACCTGCTGCCTGCAGAGGTTTTTCCTTCCCCTCTAAATCTTTAGGTCCTGTTGTAATAAACTGCCTCCTACTTCGCTTAAGGTACCCATGGTTCTTTAGTACTTAAGCGTTCAGCCTGTATGGACTGCCTGAGTATTTTATTGACTATATTATTTTTAACTGTTAAGGAATAGTGCAAGGATTACACTTTTTGTTGATATGCAGGCTTGCCACAAACCTTGAAAACCTGGATTTGTCAGGGGATTCAGGAATTTTATATGTGTCATGGAAATGTCAGAGAATCTCTTAAAATCCTACCAAATGTTTCAGAAAATCGTTAACAGCACTGAAAATCAAAGCTGTCTATTCAAAAGTTTAATATTCTCCTGAAACAACGTCAAAAAATAATATAAAAAACTACAAGATGCATACCTAAATTTTTTTTATGTAATGGGAAATTACATTTCTGGTCATGAAAAACCTGATGTTGTCATGTAATTTAAAATTCGAAACTTGGTGGCAACCCTGATATTTTAGGGTGAATTCTCAACTAGTGTTTTTTGGAAATATTACGTATTTTATTAGAAAAACATACTATTTTGTGTAAAACTATTGGATCTAAAACAATAAATTTATTTTGTCAGCCACTAATATTCCATTTTTTTTTACAAGATACGGTTTTTACAAACATTAAAAAACATCATTATTTGTATAAAGTTAAGCAATATTTCTATCCATCTACCATTGCATCATCCATAGAAGAGTATTTACTTGAAAGAAAAAAAAAACACTTTACATATTAAATATTATAGAAATGTAACTTTCTATGCTAGAATATGAAAATATTGTAAAATTATAAATATTCTTTATTAGACACATACATTATGAGAAAAAAAATCTTGTTGCCAAAGATTATAAAAATTAACACCAAAAGACCAACAAGTTAACAATAATATCAAAGTGAAAATACATTCAAGACAAATTTAAAATTATTTCTATAGCAAACTGTATTTATTTAAACACTTAAAAATCTCTGGATTTGTAACCTAGTTATATTGTTTGTTTTGTTTGTACATGAGTGTGTCCTTTTAAGCTTTCAGCAGGCCAGCTGTCATAATTAGGTATAGTTGAAAGCATTAATCCAAAACTAATGACAAACTATACAAATAGAGAAACAACAACCATATATTAAAATTATTAATCAGTATTAGTAATGTTATAAAATATAAAAAATGCACACTAACATTTTAAATAATAAAAAAAAACAGAAAATTATATTTACAAAACAAACACTGTCAGTTAAAAACAATCAAAAGGTATCAATGTATAATAGTATTCCTGTAGATGGTTGTAGTACGCTTTATCGACCAGTAGGCTTTTTATTTTATTTTTAAATTATCTTAAAGATATAGTAGTTCTAACGGACTGAAGGAGGTGATTGTACATCTTCTTACTTTCATAAAATATAGATTTTTTTGCAAGGGTAGTTTTTGGAATGGGTGGTAGGTTCGGATTTTGCCTGGTGTTGTTAATTGCCTCATTTTGCATGCTGGAATATTTTTTATGTACGAAAACTACAGTTTCCATAATGAAGAGACATGGTAATATGAGGATTTTAATTTTGATAAAAAGAGGTTTATAGTGATATATACTACAGTTATGAACTTGTTTTCCATGTGCCCAAATTTATGCCTTTTGTAATTAAATGCGAAACCATTGAATTTACTTTAATTTGACGTTGTCCACCTAAGAACCACAATCTATTTACTGAGCCATGTTGTGAACGCTTTACCGTAAACATTTAACCTCTTTTCTCTAGGAACCTCTTAAGCGTTTCTCAACCTTTCTTGGCCCGCGGACCAGTAAAATTTGTAAAAAAAAATTCGCGGACCTGTGATATTTTTTAAACAACAAAATTTTACTAGGTATTAAAGAACTACTACATAAGTTAATCGTAACATTTTTGTTATCATTTACTTACAGTAATATTTAAATAAAAAGATATGTTATTATATAAATACGAATAAAAATTAGCTTCAGATATTTATGTTTCGTAAATTATTAAAATTTAGTTATTATTATAATTTTTTTAATAAGTAAATTTTTTTCGCGGATAGAAGAAATTGTCTGCGGACCAGTAAAATTTCTCCGCGGACAACTGGTGGTCCGCGGACCAGCGGTTGAGAATAGCTGCTTTAGAGGGTTCTTAATGCTTGGCACGCCATCTCCATATCTATGACATTTATTATAAAGGATAATTTTTTCAGGTTCTTGCTTAGTATATTAACTTTTTATCTTAAAATAACGAAACTTTATCGTTCATTGTTGTGTTGTCATATTTCATAAGTCAGCAATCCGATCTATTTATGTGTATTATTGGTTAATAAATAATAATGGTATGGCGTAATGCAATAATACCCATTATTGTGGTTGCAAATTGTCTGGATTATAGTTTATTCTCTAATCTATATGTTTCAATGCTATTATTAATATTTTTATATAATCTTATAACTTTTAATACAAATGCAGCAAATTCTTAACTCTGAAAATTGCATGGTATGTTTCCACTATGAAGCAAAAAAAAGGCATATATGAGTTTTTTATTCCACAATTTTGTGTGTAATAAAAAAACCTTTTTTTTAATAAATATGACCACTGAATTATAAAACAAGTATCCTGAAACAGGTTCTTTGTGACGGCCATAATTCTTTCTTCTTTTTTTTGGGTCGAAGGGTATTGGTTTGTGATTCTTTAGGTTGTTATGTTACGGAATTCAAGATCAACCCCGTAAACAGGGAAAAGTCATATGGCAGGCTTAAGTTGGTGGTGAGAAGGTTGAGGGAGTGGGGAAGGGCGTAGTTGAATGTTTGGGGAATATCCAAGGAAGTTTAAAGGTGTATGGAAGCCCAATACTGTAAAACAAAATTGTCCAGGCGTGCAGGGCAGCGGGAATAGGGGGTTGGCCCCGCGGAGTTTGCGCAATGAATAGTAGGTCAGAGCCGGACTTCCATAATTCTTTGTTACTATCTATAAAGTTGACATCATCAAATGTCAAATTCAAGCATTCACTGTTTTTTTTTTAATTTTTGCACAAAATTGTTGGTTATTAAACGATACTACCATAGAATATTTAAAATTATTGTGTAATATTGGATTTTATATCATCTGATAAATGGTCGATATTTTTGTAAGTTTTGTATTTTTACCAAAAATCTTTGTAAATAAATAAAAACAAGATTTTTTAAAATAAATGTCAAACATTGTATGATAGTTTCATGTACTTATCACCAATTTTGTGATAAAAGAAGGGCAAGATAGTGTAAATGAGTTTAATCTAATCCTAAGATTCTGGTTGTACATTAAAAAGTGAAAATTTTTATAACTGCTCTTTAGGCATATACTTTTCACTAATAACAAACATTCATGAGACAGAATAACAGTGGTTAAAAATGTTTAGTAACCTTTGGTACCTAGGTATCCATTGTAACAGTATCCGTTAAATATTATGGTCTACAGTATGTCGAGCTTAAAAAGTTGATAATGTAAGTTTAAGAAACCAAAAACCTTATTTTTTTTTTAAACAAATACAGAAAAAGCAAAAAGAAACTTTAGCATAAAATTGTACTTTCTTTCATTCAATTAGAGGGACCTGTATATATTAAAATTTGCCTAGTCTGCCCAGTAATTAATAATTTTGATCCTTTAAAAGAATGTACTAAATTATTAAATAAAATAAAAGTACCTAAATGTTAACCTTATTTCTTTTTAATAATCCACAGAAATACACAAACATTGTGAAACTCATCTAAAATATAGTTAAGATTGCCTTACTTTTCTCACTGCTATTTCCTATGAAATTTTCATTATTTTATTGTTCATAATTGATATATTATTATTTTTTCGGTTACCTAACGTTACGCCTCATAAGAAGCACCTAATTTAAATATAAGAAATACTTACCTAAAGTAAAAAATGCCGGGTATGTTACCCTTGGATTTGCAAGACAAAACCATACAACCTCTAATCATTTTGTTACGATATTATAAGTAACAAACAATAAACACAAAATTATAGTCACAATTTAATAAACACTAATCACTAATCACTAAAATAAAAAGGTTTTTATCAATCCAAAAACTTCTGCAACCACAAAATATAGGTACTCACAAAGCAAAACAATCGGCGCAAAGGGCACAAACCACAACATAAATGACGAATGATAAGACGACGACGGTTGACGATACAGCGCGGATATAGTTTCATACGCGCCGCGCGCGCCCTTGCACCAAAAACCTTAGACAACCTAAGACCATTACGGCGCTCATAAAGTATAATGTGTTGCTAACTAACACTGATTTATCAGTGTGTAAGTAGGAACACATTAAATTATTTCGTGGAATTTTGTTATTGCGCAGAATCGGCGGGGCCAACTCTGACAGTTATTTTCATACTGGGCTGGACATTTTTTGATCGAATGGGCCATAGCATTGGGCTTCCATACACCTTTAAACTTCCTTGGGAATATCAGGCTAGAGTCTAGTGACTATAAGTTGGACTAAAATATTTCGGTAAGACAATTGACCAACAATTATAATTAGTCAAATGCATCCTCCTGACCTTTGGTGGTGATTTTGGAGGTCTTAGAAGGGTTATCGGGTTTTGTGTCCGTGGAGAGTTATGATCAGCGTGTCGAGAACTATCAATCTGCAGGGTTAAAAATTGGTTGAAACCGCCGAAATGTGGAGTTAGGATGTTATGTTATGATTTAAGAAATTTCTTTAAAAAGTTGCAAATAGTAAAAACCCTATAGCTTATTATAAAGAATATAAAAGCGTTGTTGGACCCAACACAATCTTTAAATTATTATTTTTTAAAATATTCATTTGTTTTTGAGTTTTTTGTAAAAACTCCTTGCTGAAACATTGCTGAAAAATACTAGAATAAGATTTGTCCTTGACCGTAGGTAATACTTTAGTAAAACAAAAGTAAAATAATTTACCTTTGTTACGGTAAAATTCTAAAAAGCATAATCTAAATTTGGTAATTTCTCGAATTGTATTTCATGTACTGTTTTAATTTAAATAAAAGCGTCTGAGTTGTTATTCGTCTTTGATCCTCCTCATCCGAAAAAAGAACAAGCATAGCCCATGGCACAACGAGTATAAGCAAAGATAATACTACTACGGATAGATGGTTCATTTAAATGAGGCGCTCTGAATCAGTTCGGAGATATCAATGCTTCCGTAAATGTGAATAAAATTAAGTCGGTAACCCCTGCTCCAGCGAAACGAGGTACGAAACCAACCGACATTGCCAGTGTCTGTCGCTTGTACCTTATTCGGAATACACAGTAGCGAAAGCGGGCGGCTAAACGGGTTGTGTATTTTCTAGTCGCGTTTCATCACGCCAATGGTAAAGACCTGCCGGCAACACTGTTTAACTTTCGTTCAAGGATAGCGCGAAAATCTCTCGATGGACATCGGCTCGCGTTAGCCAAAGTCCATTAGGGGTATCACAAATACAGGGTGCCACAGATTCGAGTGCATGCCTGGGGATCTCGGAAACCATAAGAAATATGAAGTCGGTTAAATTATGGCAAGTTGCGCACTAGGTGCCTAATAACATGCCGAGTAGAAATTTGTAAAATTCCGAGTACCGAGATATCGGAAAAAACTGAAATGTGCTGATTTCGTTTTAATTTTTTTCTGACGTTATTTAAAGAGATATGGAAAAACAAAAGACAGTTTCTTATGGCCACTTTTAAAGGTCTACAAAACAGCGTTAAGAGATTTTCCGTAAGACGTTTCGTTTTCGTTAGACCATCGTCAACTATATTTTTTTAAATGCGGCACTCAATTGTTTATTGCTTTTTTTTAAAGCAGTTAAAATCCTAATTACAATGATGTATAACACTTACTATTTTTCTGGTAAATAAACATATTTTCCATAAGAGACAATGAGTAAGACAAGGAACGCACATCATTTCTTATAAGGGGCGTTCCATATTTGTTAATAAATATTAAGTGTTATACATTTTTGTAATTGGGATAATAAGAGGTTCAAAAAAATTAAATAAAAAACCCAGGTCCGTATTTAAAAAATAAAGTTGATGATGGTCTAACGAAAACGAAACGTCGTACAGAAAATCTCTCAACGCTGTTTTGTAGAGCTTAAAAAGTGGCCATAAGAAAGTGTCTTTTGTTTTTCCATATCTCTTTAAATAACGTCAGAAAAAATAAAAACGAAATCAGCAAATTTCGGTTTTTCCGGATATCTCCGGAAGTACTCGGAATTTTACAACTTTCTAATCGGCATGTTGTTGGGCACCTAAATGCGCAACTTTGCCATAATTTAACCGACTTCGTATCTCTTACGGTTTCCGAGATCCCCATGCATGCACTCGAATCTGTGGCACCCTGTATAGCATTGAATGGTTTATCTTATCCGTAGTAGTATTATCTTTGGTATAAGGTATGGCACACAAGCGTTTTAGAATTGGTTTGGTTTACGCATGACGTCACCGAGAGAGTTACCTCTATTAAATTTGAATGCAGTTTGTTAGAAAAATAATTGTAAGTCAGAAAAAAATAACACGTATTTAAAGTTAAAAGAAATATTATGAAATAAATTAAAATACTATTTATTTGAAATATGTACTCCCGCTTATTACAATGATTAAAGATTAATTTAAAGAAAAAACCAAAAATATTAATGTTAAAAACTGTTTTAGTTGCATTTCAATTAGTAACACAACAAAAGTTAAACACTTAACTGGATTTTAAAATGAAATACTAACAACAAACTTTATTTACGCTCTCGCTTACGTCAGGTTAGGCGCGTTTAGCACTTTTTGTGGGTATGGAATAAGACTGAACTGTCAGACTTGTCCATGCACCGCCACAGCCCTACTTCACTACAAGCCGTGAACAAGGAAATCTGGCAACTATGCCTTCAGTCTAGGACACCGTTTAGTCATATGATTTACGTTGAATGACCTGTTTCTCTGTTGTGTTATTGTGAATAAACAACTTTTTGAAAGAAAATATTGTTAAGATAAAGACTAATCAAAAGGTCTTACTGGTGAAATTTGTGAGGACCGGGAAGTTTTTTTCCGCAGACATTGCGTAAAAACAAAATATCTGCGGGTAAAAAATGCCGGTGTTATAAAGTACTTAAAGTAAATGGCGGCAAATGAACTTGACATTTTGTGGTGGTGCTTTTTAAAAAATAATTAAAATTGAAAGTGTGTTTTAATGATTCGTGTTTGGCTTTAATTTTGAAGGTATTTTTTTAGTTATTTTTTAAAAACAGTAACAAATATTAGCATTGGAAATTATATATTAGGTATACATTTTGGAATTTTGTCGTTCGTTTTGATTTTGTTTTGCTGATAGGTACTTGGTGCCTGCTTATTAGATACTATTTAGTTACTGTTATTATTATTATTTTCCTGGTAATCTTATCGGTATTTTCTCAATTTAATTAATTTACCATGCCAAGTCCTTGTTGTGTGCCTGGGTGCAAATCCAAATATAAAACCTTTGATGCAGGAGAACCATCTGTATCTGTTTTCACCTTTCCAAAGGAGAAACCTTAAAGCCCATTGGCAGGAATATTCCTAACGTCATGGTCACCCTCAAAATATTCTGTGGTTTGCCTAAGCATTTTGTAGAAAGTGACATTAAGAGAGGATGATTATCCTGCCAGATGGGTCAATGCAAAAGGTACCTACCAAAACTAGACTAAAGTTAAATAGTGCCTAGTATTTTTCCAAATTTACCACATTACTTCTCAAAAACAGTCCCTGTTTCCCGAAAAGTCCTGCTGAAAGCTTGGTAAACTTGAAAACAATAATGGTCGCCTTACAAACGACACCTATTCTGGCACTTTGCCAAGTACCTCTGTTTTACTAGAAATAATTGACTATTCATTTTCAAAATTTGATTTTGATATTTTACCAGGTAAATTTACTACTGAAAAGTTAGAAAAAAGATTTGGTAAAACAGACTTCTCGGAGGTTTAATTACAATTTATTTGAATATTTTAAATGCTGAAAAAAAAATAGACTCAAACATATATTTAAAGCGCGGGATGGTAATTTCTTTTAGCTGAGAAAAAAACAGGGAGCGCACCAGGAAAATGATCTTGATTGGACAATACCTCAAAAATAATTACACTGAAAAATTTTGTTTTTACTTGAAATGAATACCAAATGAATATGAAATTGCAAACTACAAATTTATATATTATACCCCACAAATTGTAAAAAAAATAATAATTGTAACATCTGTGTTTCTTTTCTTGTTGAAAGTAAAACCTAATTGACGACGAATACTTTGATTGTCTACAACGTGGCGGTTTAAAGGTTCCACAGAAATTGTTAAAGACGTTTCGTTCCATATGTGCGCGATTTTTGAGAAAATTATTAATGACCCATACTGAGAGTGACTTCCTAAAAATGGAAAATCAAAAGTTCCTGTGTGATCTAACTAATTTAAGCACTAGACAAATGAAGGCTTTAATGATTTATGTCCAAAGTTTTTTGAAGAAACAAAAATATGTTCATTATGATGTGCCTATATTTTCAAACATTTTTTAAAAATTATGTTAAAAAAAATAACAAAAATGCCACAGAAAAATCGGAAAAGGCTGAGTCAAAAACAAAAAAAAAAAACTAGACACATTTAATAAATAAAAAACAAAATAAAACAAGTACAATTATAATAAATGTTAAATTACACTTGTTTCCTTTTACAACACATCATGTTCTTATGCCTTGACCATGCACATAAATTAATTTGTTTTAGAGTTTAAATATTATATAAATATATTTATTTTTTCAATTATTATACTGATTTAATTATTTTAATGGAAATATCAATACTATTTACGCGATCTTTGAATTGAGCCTTAAATGAATTTAAAAAACGCGCCTCGATACCTGGATTACGCTCATCGCGCTCGAGGGAAACCGATCTGAATTTCTTGCCGGTTTCGGGTTCAAATGGTTGTTCCGGCTTGTAGGAAGTAGGGCTGTCACCGCTTATAATCAGAGGGAAACAACCCAGATACTAAAATATGTGCATTATATTATTACTTTACAACTTATTTTCGTTGTTCCATGAAAATATCTTATTTGTAGTTCCATTTATTTTAATATATATATTTTTTAGGATACGATCCATTATTGCCAAGTAATTGTTATCCCGAAATATCGCTGTCTATGTATAAAGAAATCATGAATGACATTCCTATCAAGCTCTTAAGGCCCAAATTTACAGGGGATGCAAGAAAACAACTTTCAAGGTAAACACTGATATTAAAATGTTTATATTTTCTTTAAAAAAAGTAAATATAATGATGAATTATGTGTACTGATTTATTGTATATTTAGATGGGCCGAAGCAGCGAAAACCATCATGGAGTCGAGAAATGCCGAAGCAGAAAGTCGAAAGGTGGTTAAATGGAATGTTGATGAAACTTTTCAATGGTTAAGGAAAACAGTGGGCGCGACCTATGATGATTTTCAGGTTAGTTCAGTTCATTATTTACCAGGGTTCGGCTGATTCATATTGGGTGATTTAAATTACGTTAAAAACATGATTTAAATCACCTGATATTTGAATTTAAAATTATGATTTAATGGAAACTATTTTTTTATTTATATAAAAATATTCTCAAAAACCAGAAGATGGTCGCAACATTTTTAAAAAATAAAGAAAGTACATAATATAAACTTCATGTTTCTACATTAACTTTTTTGGTTATGGAGTTTGAACAAAAATAATAGTGCTCCTCCTTATTCAGTTCCAATACTGTAATGCCAGACACACACACACTGAGAAAATCCTTAGGGGAAAAGCTGAGTAGCCCCCCTCCCCTCCAGTTTGGGATCTCACTCTTTGCAAACTAAGGATTATCGGAGCTTGTGTTTCTTAGGAAGTCTTTGTTCTTGAGATTGTTCAGGCTGTCGGCCATTTTTTTGTTTTCTTGTGTTGATTGATATTTTTGCTTTTGTGGGTTCGAGATATGGGCTATTGGCAAGGTGCGCGATGAAAACGACATCTGACGGCTGCGTAAAATCATGCTTAAAAGCTGTGGGAGAGGTGTAAGATTATAAAATTTATTTATTTTTCGTAAATAAATATATAAACCTGATCAGCACTGTAAATGAGTGTTGGGTAACATTAGAAATGTCAGAATAACTTCTGGTTAAATCCCCTAGGTAAAAAAACGGCGGGAATTTTTAAATAGTTTTAAGGTTATGTCAGTGGGTCATAACTCAAAACTAGCGGATTCCGACCAAAAGGCAATTGGTGATAAGTAAAAAAACAGTTGACAAACTTACAGCAGGGGTTTTTTCCAAATTTAACATAATATATACTTTACTTACTTGAAGGCTTTATAGCTATTTTCTCCATTCATAATCACAGAATACTACACAGACACTAAAGTTAGTTCTGCAGACACTCCTTGATTACTTAGTCTATTAAAAAAAACATTTTTCTTTTTAAAACGCGCAAATCATTAAAAAACTTCAGGAAAAGAGAAAATAAACGGTACACGGCAAGAAACGAATAAGTTTTTCTTCTTGTTACGTTGTTCGGCTAAGCACGAAACCCGAAAGTCAATCGGCTAAGCGGAAAATTTGAAATCAACACATTTTGTCCGCGTGCATTATATGCATACTATTTCTGTCAGTATTCTTACATTCAACTACACAACAACTTATACACCATTTTTAATATTGTAATCCAATGGTTTACATAAAATTAAGCATGATTTAACAAAAATTTGACCACAGCGAGCGCTGCTATCCATTCAGCTGTCCTTAGCATACACTCCGCTCCCTGCCAATAGGTTTTAAAATATTTAGATATTTTTTAAGTCCACTGCTGTATTAATTTGAAAAAAAAAAGGAAATGGGTTGATTACATTTTTTATTTAAATTAACAATAAACGACATTTGTAAAACTAATCTAATTTAAGGATGAATCTGATGCATTTTTCAAATTCGTTAATATCATTTTAATTCACTCAAGAACAGCCCAAGTCGCCCCGGTTTAATTTAAAATT
>JAHBCN010019978.1:0-15494 GCA_019359885.1 Listronotus oregonensis
TACTTATTGATACGTATGGTTTCCAAAATTTAATATGGTTGCTAAGTTATAAAGGTTTCTTTCATTTCATGAAACTAACGGTTGATGGTTTTTGTTTCCATTATGAACAGGACTGCTTTTAGGCTGTATTTCGACGAATTTATGACTAAAGGCCACTCGTAGGATCATGTTTGATATTAAGCTCATTCATTAAATCATCAATATTACAACAGACCTGGCCCCCTTTCCCTTTTTTAAAAAACGATATTGTTACATTCCGTTTTCTTTAAAAATGAAACCTTGTTTTTTTATCCAAAAAGTTTTACTGTTGAAGTCGGGAAACCCAACAAGTTCCTTTTTTTTGACAACCCTGGTCATACCAAGTCATTTAATTCATTTTAAATTATTAAGTGGGGTTCACGGGTAGTTGGTAAAAATTTTGGGTTACAATGGTGTTTTAGAAGTTGGGGATCAGATTCGATCAAGAATTAGAATCACTGAAAAAACACAATGTAGTTTTAAAAGGCGCTATGGGTAGCGTATTTCCCTGGCAATGAGAAACTGGCCTTAGGGCAAAGGAAATTTGGATACTCTTTTTTGTCTTATGCTTTTTAAAATCCTTTCTGTTTTAGTACTCCCAAAGCAGCAATCACTTACATGGTCGGTAGGTTCTCTCCACACTATAGAACAGCAAACGGCTAAATTTTTCTTGGAAACCCCTCACAACTTTACGAAAACCTCAAAAACAAACATGAGAAGCCTAACTTTTATCTTGATCTCCAATTTGGCACTTAAAATTAAAAAAAAAAAAACTTTTGACTTTCCTAAATATAGATTTAGCTTGTGACTTAATAATAAATCATCCACATATATAACAAATCTTATTGGCTGGACGACTCAAATTTTTATTTTTTATCAAAAGGGAAATTTAAACTGTACTGTAAACAAGACAAAAACCAACTAAACTGCGAAAAACAATAAAACTCTTAAAGGTTGGTACAATTTGATAATAACTCCTCTGCGGTCTTGTTGTACTTTCCGGTCCTAAGGCAGGTAAAAATAATTGCAAAGATGATTATATAAACGAAGCAGGTACTTGCAAATAGGACGTGCTGGGCCCTTTTTTGGCAAAAATTTTTTAATAATTTCCCCTAAATAAAAGCAAAATAAGCATTCTTACGGATGTTAAAAAAATCATGTCGACTTGTGTAATGGGAGAAACTAAACCACCAAATGAGACGTGGACCATGGAAGCCCGAAAACATTTTTATTTAACCTACATTACCCTAATAACTTTGATCAAACATGATTAGATATTTTTAAATAAACATAAGTTTAATTATTTTCATACATTTTTAAAAATTTTTTTGCTTCTTGAGTTCTTAAAATTAATTGTGCATCCCACAGGTCTATAACATGAAACCTGGACATAAGTTTCCCATTATCTAATACTCCATTTTTTTTTTTTATATTTCCTTTTATTGAGCTGCAATTGCCATATAAAATTTTAAAAAGTACCCCTAAAGTTTTTGATTTACTTAAAAGTGTGATATATTGATGCATGAAAAGGACCCAAACCCCCAAATAACATGAAAAGACATATGAGGCACTAATGTGCTTGTTTTTTTATAAAAAAGGGTCTTTTCGCCTCGGTTTTCGCCCTAATATGTTACTGTTTACAGTTTCATTGATATTATACTGTCTTTTTTTCCCCTTTTTGCACCAGGTGTTTTTGGATAAAATCCTTTGTCCTGGCGTTTTCACTGCGGGTTTTAGGACGAATTTGAAACTATGTTACTTTTCCGTGTTAGAAAATTAATTAAATTTTTAAATTTATTAATTATTATTTATAAAAATAAAATAATAAAAAGTAGGAAAAGTATAGGGTAAAGGCTAAATTTTTTTTTTTTTCTGGGTTTTTTTTGATTTTAAAATCAAAAAAAACGAATAAAAAAAAAAAAATTTAATACCATATTTGGTTATAGGGGTCAAACAAAAACAAATCATAAAGAAAGATCCCCTAACCAGATTTAAATAGATTTTATAATATTATTTGAAGATAAAATTAAAAAAACTTTAAAAAAAACAGTGTCTGATGAATAATGACAAATATAAGAGGTAATTTAAAAAAAGTACAAATTAAAAAAAATAATAAAAAGTCTTAAATCGTAAAGCCGGTCCCAGACACTACGTGCATTTGGCGAATTGCGAACGAACTATTCACTACCTTCGGCCACCCTCCCACGCTCTATTTTAAAAATGCGTCCCGTGACAAATATTTTCCCCTAGTAGAGAAGCCAAATTTTCGGGGTCATTGAACACTTGCAAAATTCCAAAAAAGAAATTTAAAAAAAAATTTTTAAAAAAAAAAAAATGAATACTCTAAAAATTTTAAAAAAAAATTTTCCCCTTTTTTTCAATATTCAAAAAAATAAAGGCCCCTAATTATATTCAATGTATTTTTATTTCAGAATTTAAATTAAAAAAATTAATTTTGCCGAGTAATAACAATTTCCCCCCTTATAATGAATCCATAAATGGGCTTTACTAACGAAAAAGGGGACTTTTTGGTCCCGTTATTTCAGAAACTATTGATTTTTCGAAAAAAAATTATAAGGACCATTTTTGTAGATTACAAGGCGATCTTCATTTTTTGTTTAAACAAAAATTCTCCAATTTGCATATTTTAGCAGATATTAGCGGGAAACCTATTTTTCGGTAAAGGGGTCACTTTCAGCCCTTTGTTAATGTTGGTAAACTTTTTTTGGTTAAAAGCATCCCCGAAGACCGAAGAATTGCGCCACAAGAAAAACTTTACAGATTTATTTACAGCTTTGTTTCTTCATTTACTGAAGTAATAATTTAACCAGATTTGGCGAAAATTACTAAGGAACAAGCTTTACCGAGAAAAAGACTAATTGAGTACTAGAAATACGAGATAAAAACTTTTGGGTAATTAATGATTAAAAAAAACAATTAAATTGAATATAGGTTAACATGACTCTTAACCATATCTTGATTCTAATAAATTAAACGGTTAAAAAAAATACTTGCATGACTAATACTTTTGCAAATTTAAAATTTAAAGAAAATATAGAATGAGGTAAGTTTATTTAAGTAAAATATATGCATAAAAAAAGTTTATAAAGCTAGTTTAATCAAAGATTACTAGCCCAGTCTGTAGGAAAAAATAAGGGCTGTTTATGACGTTAATTTGTAACAGGTTGAAAGGTGTTAGAAGTTGTAGATATGACTATATAGTTTTAGACTCGAAAAAAGTGTACAGGGGGAGGGTTAAAGTGCTAAAAACGTGTTGTTAATGTAATTTTAATGTTGTTAATTGTTAATTTTAGAGGAATACGTTCAAAATGTTTTTTTTTAGGTTTTTAAAAAACCTTTAATTTGAGCCCGGTTAAAATTGATTTGGTCCATTTGTTTATAAAAAAAAACCGTTAAAAATATCCATTTTTTGAAATGTTGATAATTATTGCAAAAATATTTTTTTATCCATTTCTGTTATTGCAAAACATAGGTTTTTTAATTCTTAATTAAATGAGAGGTTCTAAAGCATGATCGAATAATTTGTTGGCTAAGATAATTGAGTTTTACTGATTTTAGAGCCCTAATCCAGTAGGCTAACGGCCGAGTGATGATCGCGTTGTTAAATTTAGCAATGGACTTAGCAATTGTTAAAAGTTAATAACGGTTTAGAATGTTTAACAAAATGTCAGATTTTGACAGGTTGCCTACTAAAATCATTGAATAATACTGACAAATATTAGTAAAATATAAGTCTTAAAAAAGCAAAAGACAGTTTGTAATACCTAAAATATTTATAAACAAAAAAGATATAGCCTACTAGATAAGGGCTCTAAAATCAGTAAAACTCAATTATCTTAGCAAAAAATTATCCGATTATGCTTTAGAACCTCTCATTTAATTAAGAATTAAAAAACCTATGTTTTGCAATGACAGAAATGGTTAAAAAAAATAATTTTGCAATAATTATCAACATTTCAAAAAATGGCTATTTTTAACGGTTTTTTTCGATTTTTTCATAAACAAATGAACCAAATCAATTTTAGCCGAGCTTAAATTATAGGTTTTTTTAATACCTAAAAAAACATTTTGAACGTATTCCTCTAAAATTAACAATGGCGCTTGCAGAGGCGAAAAACACGTTTTTAGCAATTTTAACCCTTCACCCCCCACCCCTGCACACTTTTTTCGAGTCTAAAACTATATAGTCATATTCTGGTAATCACCCTCTACAACTTATAACACCTTTCAATCTGTTACAAATTAAAGTCATGAAAATTACCTACAGACTGGGCTATACCCGCAGTATTCAGTTTTGTGAAACTAGGATTGAATTTAATTGTTCAGCATTAAATATATTTAAATTAGTTTCTTTTTTAAAAATATAGTTTGACATTAAATGGTTAAATAATTAAACAGATCTTTAGATATTGGTCCATATTATTATAAAATATACTTTAAAGGCGAGTGACATTTAGCGTCCGCAAAAGATTTAGGTCTTATTTTTAAAATAAATTTTCCTTTATAACCGATTTGCTTGCAATAGGACCTTATTCCAAAATTATTTACTCTACTACCATATCAAGTTACAGCCTTATCATACACATATTATTCGACATTATTTCGTTAAAGTTTTTCCCAACAAATGAATAAGAAAAAGGGATACAAATACCAGCCGACAAGACCGCACATTTTAATTCTCATAATTGTTTTGTTCGCCTTAAAACAAAATTGGACCAAAAGAAATTAAAAAAAAAAACAAAACACATTTACGCGTTTTCGGCTCCGAGTTAACCCTCTCGGACTGAATCTCGGGGGTGTAAACAGCTACCCGAAAAACTTTGAACGAAACGAAGAGGCATTCAAATGATCATGCACACTTTAAATGGGTTTTTGGCGACCGGTGAAATTGCACCAAATTTTAATATGTTATTAGGGACGTCAAGAGAAGGAATTTTTATCCTTGCTCCAAAACTCTTAAACTTCAGGGTAAGCCGCTGGAGCTAAATATAATTTGTGTCTTGCTAATTTAAAAAAGAATGGTTTTCTTAGTATTAACTGTATTTAAATAGAAAATAATACCAAAACTTTTCATATTTTCTTTGTATATCAACTTATTTAACTTATAAAGTGCTATTAGATAAAATAAAAATACAGGGTAAATTAGAAAATCACCTGTTTAACGCCATATAAAAACTAATAATAGGTATCCAAAATAAGTAATCTGTAACATTACTATTAGGAAATAACATAATAAGCCAAAATAACAGTACAAAAGTAGGGCTTTTAAATAACATTTTAACTATAGATTATACAGGATACCACAAATACAATACAGATAAATTAAATAACATCTATTTTCAAGTCATCTTTATTAAACGATTCGATTCGAAAATAAAAAGATTCGATGTAAAATGTAATTTTTTTTTTCTACTCCTATATTAGTAAGAACCTAATTACACACCGTCTACTTTATCAGTAAGTCTCTAATTACAAACACTATACTGTAAGAAGCCAAATTTGGCGTAAGGGCAGTTACTAATATTTATTACGTAACAGTTCCACAATCGCATTAGCCGCGAAACCCCAAAATCTTGAAAACTTTCAATAGATTTTACGTAAAGCTGGCTATGAAACAAATAACAACGCCTTGACAACGCAA
The DNA here is from genome assembly GCA_019359885.1 of Listronotus oregonensis. Taxonomy (NCBI): domain Eukaryota; kingdom Metazoa; phylum Arthropoda; class Insecta; order Coleoptera; family Curculionidae; genus Listronotus; species Listronotus oregonensis. The sequence goes on from JAHBCN010019978.1 coordinate 5,681, forward strand.
ATGTTTGTATTATTATTTGTATTGTTACTTAAAGTTTACATAATCTTCTGCTTTTATTTATAAAAAACTAAACATAAAGTCGTAGAAAAAGTATAGTACACAACTCGAGTGGTAGCCCATTACACACTCTTTCGAATTACGGTACTCGTCACGCTCGTACCCGTAATTTTCGAAATCTGTGTAATGAGCTTCTTACCACTCCGGTATGTAATATACTATTTTGTGCCCTATGTAATTTGTATTCTTTCAAAAATATTTAATTTTAAAAAATTTTAATTAGAAAGACTTGTAAGAAAGTAAAGAGTTTTATTACGTGTAAAGGTTTAATATTACACTCTTAACAAAATATTTTAACAGTAGCATATACAGAGTATTCCAAAAGTGATCCATCTTTAAAGTATAGCTGAACAAATTACTTTAATTACTGACCTATTAACCTACACTTGCCGATTTCTATTTGCTGCAACAACATTTAATAAATTTGGCGGATAATGTACATTGTTTTCTAGTGTTGCATAACCAAGATTTCATAAGACACTAGATACATGGGCATATGTTCCTAACGTCGGTGCTTCTATTTTTCATGTACAGTATGTTCCCGTTGTTAAATCGTTTATATTTATTTTAATATATTTAATAAAGAGCACATATTTGGAGCATTAGTAAACCGGGAACATATTTTTGCTCTGATAAGATTTCCCTCTAACTGCTGAACTTGAAATATAAGGGCATTTCTCTGTAAACTGGGCAACTTTAAGCGTATTTTTGTCCCTACAAAGAGTCCCCTAGTTAGTTTTTTATATAGAATAATAGTTTTATTTAATTATTATCATTGGCCAAACTTAAAAAGCATACGAAGCATAACGTAGAAATGAAGATTAATTGTATTAAATGTTATTGAGGTAGTTTTAAATAAGAGCCAGGGGACTGTGCATAAAAATTGGGGACAACATAAACATTAGTATTTTTAGATGCATTATTTAATTAAAAACTAGATTTCTCTGATATTGTCAGTAAAAAATTCATTAGATTTCAAATATTATAAGTATGATTTTTTTAAAAAATATGTTTGTGAGATAAACACCTTTTTTACCAGGGGACTGTTTTTGGGGACATGCAGGGGACTGTTTTTAGAGCATTATAAAAACGTTTTTGATGTAATAAAAATTATTTTATTGAATACTATACGATGGGCCGCGGTAAATTAGGTGATTATCTTTTTAAGTTAAATACAAATTATAAAATAAACTATATTTTTCATATTATATGTGCCTGGGGCAGTGAGTTTTCCAGATTACAGAAAAATACCCATTAATCTATTGTTTCTTTGACTAGTGGCTGTTTTTTGAATATATCCTGCATATGTCCCAAAAGGTTTTGATCTGGGATATGGTAAAGTTAAGCGTGGAAAATTAAAATTGTTTTTTTTTAAGTTTGCCCACTTACCACCAATGAAAGAAATAAGTAAATTTTTGTTGTTTAACTTAAAAATCTTGTAAGAATACATAATTTTTGTAAAATAAATTCCATAAATATTTTTTTAGTTTTTGAGATATTTAAATTTAATATTTAAAACAAAACAAAAATATTACAAAAACTATAGAAGATACAGAAAATTTTATAAAACAAAAAAGTACAGCTCTTTAAATTGTTTATATAAAAAGTTATATAAACATTTTTGATAAAATAAGTTATAAAGAAGATGTAAACAAAAATTTTATTTTGATCAGTCCAAAATGGTAAAAAAAATGTAATTTTTTAATAATCTGATTTTTGTATTTTTTTAATTTAAAAAATTATTTCATTTATTTTTATCCCATCTTACCTAAAATCAATAATAAACTGCAAATATATTATTTAGATTTGGAATATCATTTTGTGGATTACCCTGTATTTTTATTTTACTTTAAATCACTTTGTTAGTTTAATGAATTTATATACAGAAAATAAAAATGTAAAAGTTTTTCTATTATTTACTATTTAAATACAGTTAATACTTAGCAAACCATTATTTTTAAATTAGCAATACACACATTATTCCTAGCTCCAGCGGATCACTCTGTATGTTTAGAGTTTTGGTTCAACGATAAAAATTGCTTCTTTTATGGTCCTTAATAACATATTAGAATTTGGTTAAATTGCACCGGTCGCCAAAAACTCATTTAAAGTGTGCATGGTCCTTTACGAGTGCTTGGATCCGAGTGACGCTTTTCGGATGGCGTCTCAAAACGAGCTCGGAACGAAGAAGAAAATAATCCGACTATTTTGTACAAAAGCAAGTTTTATGAAAAGCACGTTTTTGGTTATGTAATATGGCGAAAGTAAGTTTTTCTAACGAGCAAATGAAAAAATGTATTGATATTTATAGGTCATTCGAATGTTTATGCAATGTTAAATGCAAATATTATCGAGACACCAACAAAAGAAACAACGCTTTTGAAGCTATTTCAGATATTATAAATATTTCCATAGATCACGTAAAAAAGAATATGCATTTCTGTCCTAAACAAAGTTTGCTTAATTTCAACCATAAGGCGCTCCTGTAAATGTTGCTTTAACCAAATTATTCTATTTTACGTATTTTTTTGTTTTCTTTTTTTATTTTTAAAGTATTTAATAATACAAAAGCTCGTTTATTGTCAGATGAATGTACGAGTCTCTTACATACAAATGTAAACATTTACTATTTTATTTGTAATGACGCGGAACTACTCGGATCCGAAAACTCGTAAATGGATCTGTGGGATGATTCTACTCGTAATGTTATATGGAAACTCTTAAATGTAACTGTGGCTTTTAAGATACTTCAGCTACGAATATCTCACGAATTATAAAAAATAACTTTAAAAATATCAAAAATATACACCATCTGAAAAATAAATTAATTTAAAATCATGTGTTATAAGAAAAATTCAGGATGTACCATTTAAAAGAATAAAGTTATCGCCATTTAAATTTCGGAAAAAGTAATTATTATTTTTTAAACACTCTGATTGTCAGTAATGTTGTACTAAAATTTGAAGTTTGTAGATTTAATAGTTTTAAAACAAGATTAATTAAATTGCACCCCTGCATTTAAAAATAAATTAAATATCTTTAAAACTAATAAAACTAGACACGGTACTAATCATAACCTGAGTTATTTTTATGTAAAATCTAAGGTTGCCATAAAATTTAGGGTGTTTTATTTTAAATAATTTAACTTTGATACGTCACACTTTTTTGAGATACTCTGTATAATCTTAAATAATTTTATGTTGTATATACGACCTATATATGTTTTACAATTTACTTTTTAGAAACCTTATGCTTTTGCCACTATAGACCGTGTCTAATATGGTATGCCACCCTGTATAGTATTACAAAGATGTTGTATGTTAATATATACATTCTGACAACAACCTCTCTTTTAGAAAAATATTTTTTTAAATAAACTTTCAATGTCCACATATTGAAATACGAACATAAGGAAGACCCTAATAAAACAAAAAGACATATGGCGCACTAATGTGCTTACTTTTTATATAAAAGGGTGTGTTAGGGCATCTGACTTTCCCGCCCTTAACATGTTACGTGTTTAGAGTTTCGCCGATATTATACGCCTTTGTATATTGTTTTTGCATCAGAATAATTTAAGATAAAGTCCTTTGTTCTGACATTTTTACTCTATGGTATCTTGGTAAACTTTTGGGCATTTAATTTTGGTATTTAAATTTAAAAAAAATACCATTTTGTAGTAAATCTACGGACTTTATTACCCTAGAACAACTAAAAATGGTAATTGGTTTTGACAATTTTTAATCTTACTACGTACAGGGTCTTTAATTATATTTACGTGCCTTCTGAGGCCTTTATTTTTAAAGACAGAAAAAAATGTTTTATATAAAAATTGTAGGATTTTTTCCATACTATCTTTTGAAATCATCAGTAAAAAAATATCGCAATAAAAATGGAAAACTATAGGCTAACTTCAACTTTTTTAAATGAAACACCCTGTATATTATGTGCTATAATAAAAAACCTTTTTTTCTGATTTCAAATATATATACATCAATGATATTTGGATAAACCATTTTTGAGATATTTTTGGTTAAATTATTAATAAATTACAAAAAGTTTCATATTAGTATCAAGAAAGCCATGGAAACAATAAAATTGTTATGTTGCTGAAATTGGTAAGGGTTTTCTCTGGACCAATATTGCTTATTTTTGAGATTAAACATTCCTGCTAAAGTGAATGTGAGTGTCGTAAATAGAATATTATTAAAAACTTTGGATGCTGCTGCATAAACCTAGCTATTTCCAATGCATGGTTAGGTCGGTCCTGCATGTTTTGTTCAGGAAGATTCTGAACGGACATAAATTTATAAGAATAAAATTTGTAAAATTTTAAGGTTAAATAAATTTTATAATTTGTTTTATTAAGTTCAGATGCCGCATCCGAGATTGATATTTCAGGATTTTCTAAAATTATTAAAAGTAGTACCCTGTACAGGGTCTTTGATTATATTTACCTGGCTTATGGAGCCTTTATTTTTGGAGGTAGAAAAAATGTTTTATATAAAAGTTGTGTTTTTTCCATATTATCTTTTGAAATTATCAGTAAAAAAATATCTCAATAAAAAAATGGAAAAATATAGGCAAATTCAACTTTTTAAATGGAACAACCTGTATATTATGCCCTACAATAAAAGATCTTTTTTTATGATTTCAAATATATATACATTGATAATATTTGGATAAACCAATTTTGAGATATTTAAGCTTATAATATAAATAAATTGAAAAAAAATATTAGTATCAAGAAAGCTATGAAAACAATGAAATTGTTTTAATAAATTTGACGTATTGATTTTGTAAAAAGTTGAATTTTATCATTTTAACAATTAAAAGTAGTTTGTATTGCTTTTTTGTCGATGGGCTATTCGGAAGAAATCAGAAAAAATCGCTTTTATGCGTTTTTTTTAATGGTAACAATAATAATGTGACGACAGTGTAAAGGGAATATTACTTATTACATCCTTAACAACGGGTACCATCTATAGATACTATTAAACACATAGTAAAAAATATTTATTGAACGAAAAAGCTTTAAAATGAAGAAAAGGACTGCAGCACGAAATGAAAACAAAGTTTTGGATTACCATGTTTTTTCAGGATAATTATTATACTTTTTCTATTGGACCAGCACTAACTACTTTTAATAATTTTGGAAAAACCTAAAATATCAATCTCGAATGCGGCATCTGAACTTAAAAAAGAGATTTTAAAATTTATTTAAGCTTAAAATTTTACAAATTTTATCCTTATAAATTTATGTCCGTTTAGAATCTTCCTAAATAAAACATGCAGGACTGACCTAAGTATGCATTGGAAATAGCTAGGTTTATGCAGCAGTATCCAAAGGTTTTAAATAAAATTCTATTCACCGACAAGTCTTCCTTTACTTTAGCAGGAATGTTTAATCACAAAAATAAACATTATTGCCCTCACCAAATTCAGCAACATAACAATTTTATTGTTTCCATGGCTTTCTTGATACTAATATGAAACTTTTTGTAATTTATTAATAATTTAACCTAAAATATCTCAAAAATGGTTCATCCAAATATCATTAATGTATATATATTTAAAATCAGAAAAAAAAATCTTTCGTTGTAGCGCATAATATACAGGGTGTTTCATTTAAAAAAGTTGAAGTTGCCTATATTTTTCCATTTTTTTATTGCGATATTTTTTTACTGATAATTTTAAAAGATAATATGGAAAAAATCCTACAATTTTTTTATAAAACATTTTTTTTGTCTTCAAAAATAAAGGCCTTAAAAGCCACGTAAATATAATCAAAACCCTGTACATATTAGAGAACCATTGCGTATAAAGTATTTAAAACAAATACTTTTTTTAATAAACTAATACTCATATAACTTATAAAATTAAGATATATCCGGAGTTTCGTTAACTAATTTTTATATATTCTATTATAAGCTTTCACAGTTGCCATAGGTTGGTACCATAGCAATAATTTACATATAATATTTTTAAACTTAAATACAATACAAATATACTAACATAAGTTATTTTGTGTAACAGAAGAACCTTAAAAGAAAGAACTTTCACTATAAAAGTATAAGGATTGCAAGTGTTTGCAAATTTTAGAAGAGTACTTATACGATTTTTGTTGATTTTTTAAAGATTTTAAACTCATTTAATTTTTAACAGGATTGTAACTCATAGAAATGGATGAAATAAAATAATCAATAAACATTGTAAGGTAATATTTTTGCTCAATGATTTTTTTAAATATTTTTTTCTGCTATAGGAGCATCTAAGAGGTTAAATTATTTGACCATTATCAAATAAGATATTGTGAAATAAAACATTTTTTTGTTAATATATGGTCATACCTTGATTTCAGAAAACTAAAATGGTATTCACGTAAGAAAATTTTAAATCCTACTAATTATATTAGGAGTTTCAAAAACCTTTTATTATACCTTACTCATTTGGTAATATCCACCATTATGTGTTTCTGAGCTTACAGTATTAGAGTTATTCTGATAGTTGGCCGTAACCAGGATTGAATGTTAGAAAGGGCCTAAAAATTTTCAGGCAGGGCGAATTTATTACTTTTATTTTGGTAGGTATTTTATATCAAAAATTAACAAAGATACAAAAAACGTTGCAATTCAAAAAAATTTTAAAACAATTTTAACTTTCTTATTACAACTGTTTTAATACTTAAAACAGTTGTAATTATTTATGACGTCCAATTCCGTCAATTGCCCTTAAGAGTTCCGTGTTTTAACAGAATCTATCTTTTATCTAAGATGTAACTAAATCAATAATTTTATAAAAAACACGTTTAAGCTGGGATTTTCCTTATTTATCTTGGGTTTGAGTGGAATTGTATAAAGGCAATTATTTTAAAATCGCGTAATTATTCAGGGTAAAGCGACCTTGCTTATTACTTTTACTTGCAAAGATATTTAATATTTGATTTTCAACAAGTTTTTCAGCTTGTTCCATGATTAATTGGAATTCATTTGCGTTTCTGATATTAGTTATTTGGCATTGCATTTTTTAAACTACTGAATCTTGCCTGTAAAACTGAATCTGCTAGATGCAATAATCTCAAAATTATTTTTATAATAATCAATATAACATAAAATATAATCCTAATGCAACATGACAGTCTTAATGCCTAAGCTTTTTGCCACATCTTGGCCTGAAAATTTTTTGTCGTTTATGATGGCCTTTAAAGTCTTTAAGATTTCATTATAATCATAATTATTCAGTGCCTTGACCAATGTTGTTTCAACACTCTTACAATCGTATGTTCTTCGTAAATAGCTGCATTGTTCCATGTTGGAAAAATGAGTGTAGTAAAATTCATTGATCAAAAAACTGTTTCACCAAAGGGATTTCGGACACCATTTTAATAACAACCAAATGCAGTCTATGATTGTAACAGTGTACATAAGGCACAGTTCGATTTAAGACTTTTTGTATTAATGCAACCCCACCTTTCTTTCCGCTCATTACGCTGGCGCCGTCATAACATTGGCTTAGCAGGCGAGACGTATAGATATTGTTTTGTTCCAAAATCTCTAATGTCAATTCGGTGAAAATTTTGGCATCCAATATTTTTGTGTTATAAATTCCCAGCAAAGATTTAATACATTTTCCAAATTATTTTTGTCTCTTGTTTCATCTTCCAGTAGCGTAAACCATGGTGCGTCAGGGCTTTTAATATTTGCTACAATATTTTCACGTACTATTTTAGCCAAAATTTCAATAATTTTAATTTTGTATTTTTGGAGATGTATAAACTACATTTTTCGGTACGTATTGCATATATTCAGAAAGGGTAGGATCTGTTTTTACAGTGTATTAAAAAAGATTTACTCTTTCCATGTTTTTTCAGCATAGGTGCCTCTAATTGCAAGTTCATTAATTGCAAGAAACTAAACAACCTCTGCTACAGATTATAATATGTAATATCGGTTTTTTTCAACGATGTTTATTAATCATTGTCGATTGGCGGTAAAACTTCTCATACCACTTGCTCATGGAAAAAACATGTACGTCGGTAATCTCGTGCTTAGGACATCCATTTTTAAGGTCCATTGTAGTTTTCCAATTCTTGTAACCTGTAGATATAAAACTTATTTCCTTATTAGCGTTTGGTTAAAATTTTCTGCAATAACAAAACGCAGTATTCAGTTTTGTGGAATATTTCAGCCACTTAAATTTTGTATACCATTCCGCCTGAAAAGATCGATTATTTTTGTGTTTTGGAAATTTTTTTAAGACTACTTCTTAAATTGGTTCTCCAATAAATGGAAAATCGTCTTAATTACTGTGCTTTCATTTTTAACGACATTGCAAGAAGTTCCTATATTGCTACTATTTCCATCATTGCTGCCTGTTAAATCGCGTTTTGTTCGCAAAAAACTTTCTTATATCCTCTGAAAATGTTTTTTTTTTTTATAAGTAAAATAGTACCTATATTATTTCATGTGTTTGTATTTGAAATATTATAGCGTTTCAACAACATCTGAATACGTTCGGAATCTGCCAGTGTGTTAAAGTTGAAAAATCACTATTTTTAAACGGAAATATTTCAAAAACAGTTGAATTTGGCAATAAGAATGTGTTTAGAATATCTGTTGGATGTGGCTTACCTTATAAATTCACTTTTAACTTTTTATCACTGAAGGATATAATAAAGTTTTGGCAATTTATAATCTATTAAGTAATCGATACTTGCATAAAAAGCTACACGACACGATCTTTTACCATTTAAAATGTATACCTAGATAATTAGGAAACTATGAATGAATAAAAATTTTATAATGTATAAATTAAAAATATCCAGAGGGGGTTATTTTCGTACCATTTAGGTAAATTCGTTAAAAAATCTATTTTTTATTTTTCGCTTTTTCTTTTTTTTTTGCCAGGAAGGGCGAATGTTGGTTACGGCCCTAAGTAACATGTTTTAACTAACACTTTCTAGCAGTAGCAAAGTAGAAAGAATTAAAATAGGCAGTAGGGACACTCTCATCGGTGCCTTTCCCCTCTCTGCATCAAAGACGTGCCGCGATTTACAAGCGTTCGTGACGGACGTGGGCAAATACGGGGGTCGCGCGCACTCGAAGCGTATCTATTTTATTTGGATGAATTTACCGAGGTTAGCGGAATAGTAAATACTTAAATTGGTATACTAAACTAACTAAAATATACCAAATGCCGTTCACCGTCCAATTGAGACAAATAAAACATGAGGAGTTTTAAGGTTTTGCTAATCGTAAGTAAATATTTTTAAAGGGGAAGAGGAAATTATTAGATTTTTAATATTAGTCATTTCCTGCTTTCTTTTCAAATATTTCGAAATACACAGTAGGCTGGGAAGTCAGTCAATGAAATTTTAAATGTCCAATTCTCGTAAATTGATGCTATTTAAAAGTTTTGGATAAAACTTGTGTATAAAATCAGAAAAGGGTGAAAATTTTAGTTACAGTGATTTAAAGATGAAAGTGAGTACCCCGCCTAATTTTAGAGAGGCGACAGCTAGTACTAGTAGCGATTTGTTGCCAAAAAAATCGAAGAGACATGTACAGTTATATTCATAGAAATTGGGCACAAGTCTAATGAGTAGTTTACACCATATTTGCGTAAATCAGGTTTTTCTGATTGATTTGCTGTTTTGGTTAGTGTTGGCAGTGACACGATAAGCACACAGGTAAACAAATGATTTTAATGTAAAAAATATTTCTGTAATATCGCAGATCCAACTAATAACAATAAACAC
>JAHBCN010019979.1:0-15549 GCA_019359885.1 Listronotus oregonensis
ATTACGAAAAATATAACAATAAGTTAAAGACAATAAGAATAAAAGTTATTAAATTTTTGCAAAAATAACGGTTCTTTGAACTTTCAAAGTTGATTTTTTTAATTAAAATATAAATTTTTTGGTTTTTTTCCTTTCATCACCTTCCGCCGTAAAAAAAAAAAATTTAAAACGTATGTGACCCATAAATTCATCTATTTTTTTTGGCCAGAAATAGGGTTGACCCCCTTGTAAATAATACCTTTTAAAATTCAAAATTAATGCATCACAGTAAATGCTTTAAGTTACAACTTTGATAAAATTCATTCAACGGAAGTATTTCATTTACTTAAAAACCCAATTTTTGCTTTTTAAGTCCCCTAAAAAGTATTTTTCGACCGATCGGAAAAACCCATTTTCTGAAATTTTTTGGAAAAGTAATTTTTTCAGGCTAGACCAAAAGTGGTTATCAAGAACCAGAAAAATTTTTTTTGCGGGCTCATTTGTCCTTTTCTAGACCCATTTGTTTTTCAGATCAAAAAAAAATGAAAAATAAGCTGCTTATTTACAGCCGCTTTTTTAATATAGTTGTTACGGAAACGAACTTCATTGATTTTTTTTATCTTTGGACAGTCCACGAAGGCGGGCCATCTAATTTGTGGGTGTCTTAAATTATTTAATTTTTTAAATTAAATTGTCAAACGGAAAATAACCTTTTTCGATCAATTATTATTATTATTTTTAAATTGTTTCGGTCGAAAAAAACACATTGTACGTTACATGACCGAAAAACAAGTGTTTTGCAGATCTCGCCAAGCTTCCAGGACTCGCCTACCGCTCGCCCTAGAAACCGCTTGGCTCAAACTGCAAAACACTACTTTCCGGTCTTAATATAAATTAGTATTATGTAGGTAGGTATAAAGCAATCAATTTTTAATCTATACCTACTTTCTTTAATTTATATGTATATCTAGGGAATGGAAGGTACCTCCCGAAACTAAATCCGGGCAGACTACCCCAATATTTGGGACAAATGGTAACTTTATTCTAAGGAAACGACTAATGCTGAATTTTATAGACTTATGGCTTAAAAACCTAACCTTCAAAATTGGGATTTTTGGTCAGTTTATCTATATACCTACATACATAAAAACTAAAGTGTAGTACAAAATGGTGTAATATACTTACTTTCCGATCCATATTTCCTCTTAATATAACAAGAAAAAACTTTAAATTTACAACACAAAACACAATTATTTTTAAAATATAGTAAAGTTATGTACTAATACTAAAGCATAGATAAAAGTTTATGTACTAAAGCTAATAAATCTTTCTTTGTAAACTTGGCATTGTTAAAAAATGTAACAATCTCTGTGCGGGGTATATTTAAGCAAACGAGGTCGATATGTTAACTTTTAACGAAACAGACGTGACAAAATCACGTTTAAAATTAAACGTTATCACAGTTACTTTTAAATAACGTTACAAAACGTGCTCAAGATGTTTTTTGCTTAGTGGGTAAGCACACAGTGTTTTTACAGTGGTTTCTCTCTGAACCCCCCGCGCTTACACAGCAAACCCACGCTGAATACACAGTAAGTATTTACCGTGATTACACAATGAATCTACGGTTTTCCTGTGAAAAAAAAATAGAAAAAATTGGTGTACTTGGTAGGCATTATTTCATTTAATTGATCATGAGAATTTATAGTAAAAACACTATGGAAAAGTGGAAAATATACACGATGTTTCCACGGTGTATTTACCATGTATCCATAGTGCTTCCGTTGTGTATACACTGTGGACCCAAGGATGCCTGGGATATTATTAAAAACACGGAGAAATGATTTTTTAAAAAGCTGTAGGCTGTTTGCTATGTTTCGAAACGCGTACTATATCTGTAGAAAACTGCCCAATCAAAAAAGACGAATAATTTTAATTAAAAAAAACCTAAAAATCAGTTTGCAACTTACAGTTTGGTATTCCCTCTCCTCCTTTTTCGCAGTCCTTATTAAACAACCTAATACCAGCCACAACTTTGGCAAACTGTTCTAAACGTTCATGTTTTACAGCTTTTGGAGAAGCAGCAAACTCTTTTAGTTCATCATCATCTAAAATGCTTTTCAAAGCTACAAGAGTTTCTTCATAAACCTAAATGTAAAATAATAAAAAATAAATTTCACCATACAATTGCGTACCAATAGAGTTCCTAGATTTGGTTGTGTACTATATCTCAAAATATACTGAAGGAAAAACAAAAGTAAATACCCATTTATATACAATATATTTTAATAATTTTATGCTTGTGTAATTTTGCAGAGTTGACCTTAAAATGCCCTTGACCCTGACCTGATGGGGTCAAACTGGCCCAGGATTCGGATTCAGCGATCCCAAAAACATAAGGAAACCATGTTCAAGTCTGTCGGACCTTCCACTTTTTTTATTTTGTGGGGCTGTGTTATTAGAATTATAAGACATGCCAAGGAGCATGGAATTTTAATCTACACTTGGTTCTTGTACTGAAAGGTGCACACAAAAAATATTTTAGGTATAAAATGTAATTTTGTGATGATTATTAAGTTAAATCTACTGTTTTTATGGTTTTGGTAATTGTCTCGAAAGTTGCCTCCTCTCCGATTTTGACCAATTCGGATTACGAATGTGAAAAAATATTTTTTTCGGCAACGTTTCGTTCTCGAGATATTCATTATCAAAGTTGAAAATCAAACTAACCTTATTTACTCTATTCCTCCTCCTTTTTGCACAAAATTCTTGATTTTTACACTAAATTGGCACACAATCTTTCACAAACACCTTTTAAAAACTTGTTTTTATGTTTATTTTACACCTTTTTTTCCATTTAAACACCTACTTTCACACGCCCCAACGTGGCCGCAACCAGGTATACAGGAATTTTATAAGCAAATATAGACGCTGCCTTTGAACTTGAAATTTCGCAATTTAATGGAAAAAAGGTGCAAAATAAATAAAAATGCAAGGTTTTAAGAGGTGTTTATAAAATATTGTGTGCCACTTTATTGTAAAAATCAAGAATTGTGTCCAAAAAAAAGGGGGAATATAGTGAAAATGAGGTTAGTTTGATTTTCAACTTAAATGATGAATATCTCGAAAACGAAACGTTGCCAAAAAAATATTTTTTCACATTCGTAATTAGCGCCCCAAAAATCCCTGTATACCAAATTTGGTCAAAATCGGAGAGAAGGCAACTTTCGAGACAATTACCAAAAAATTGCATTCATAAACATAAAAACAGTAGATTTAACTTAATAATCATCACAAAGTTGCCGAAAAATATTTTTTCAGATTCGTGATCAGCGCCCCAAAAAAACCCTCGTATACCAAATTTGGTCAAAATCGGAGAGGAGGCAACTTTTGAGACAATCACCAATTTTTAAAATTTTTTAAGGCGTTAGCCCAGGTAATTTATAAATAAATTTAGTTTATGTTGAGTTTAACATTACCTTAATTTTCGTAGGGTTACCCAATCCAGAAATAAAGGTTATGTAATAAACGATTTTTTTAGACAAAACATCCAAACTTTCTTTATCGTTGACGTCTGTTATAAGATAAATATCATCCCTGAGCACAGTCAATCTAGCTTTGAATTCCCTTCTATTAAATTGGATAAGATAGTCCATGTGCTCCAAATTACAGGAAAAATAAAACTGGATTTTAATTGTAACCAGTTTAGGTTTGTCTTGTTTAGTCAACAGATCTTCTGTAACATATTTGACAAATTGCTGAACATTTTCTCTTTGGTTGAAAAAATCATCGTCAATTCCCCAGTTGGGATCCATTAGTAGAAGCTTTGTCTGAAAATAAATAAATAAGTTGGGCCTCTCACTTGCAACCAAGTATGGTTGTTTTTTTGGGGTTAGTCCCGTACCTAAAAAAAACTACCTCTCACTTTCTCTGAGATACCCATGGTACACCTGTACTTAAAACGCTTTTAACTCTGTTATATTGTTTCGTTTTAATTACAATATTTGACAGAAGTGTTATTTAGGCATATAAGTATTTTATTTTATATGGAGGAAAAGTAGTACCTTTCATGGCGCGCTCGTGTTAAACACCGAACGGAGTAAGGCTGGTAATAGAGAGCAAGCAATAAAAGGTAACTTTTCCTCCAAATAAGGTATGCCTGTTTTTTCTTTAAACGTTGACAAATTAATGCAGAAACATCTCTTTTAATGGTAATAATTATTAAAGATAAGTGGGTTCGCAAGGCGGCTAAGACCGGGTCGGTGAATAGTTGCTGTCAGGGCCGTATCTCAAGGGGGGTTTTGGGAGTTCAAACCCTTCCCCCGAAAATCTTATAACGTAAAATAAAATAAAAATGACTGGCAACTATATCTTTTTTTTAAAGATTTTCTGAACAATTTATATTTTACTTAGTGACGGTCAACAATACAAAAAAAAGTATTTGAATTATTCTATTGGTCAAAAAAAGATATTTCTAAACTGCAAAACCACTTTTTCTACATTAAAAATCAACGATAAATGAACCTACAATAGCCTGGAATCGTAAAAAATCCGTCAAGATCTGCGGAAGTCTCAAATCGTTTTTCGAGGGAAAAGCAAAGAAATATTCAGTTGTTATTATAATTATTATATTTAAAATTTTAACGTTGTTTAGTGCGTTTTTTAGTTTAACCTGATATTTTCTTTAAGTAAAACCCACTTATAAATAAAAGTTTTTTAGATTCGTAATTTATCAAATGCCACCAGCCTAACACCCCCCTCCCAAAGTTTTGGTTCAGATACGGCCCTGGTTGCTGTAGTTATGTAACAGTGGGCACTGTTAACAATAATTTTTTTTAATTGGTACTTTGATTACGTTTTAATTCCGTATTGATAAGCGGTTATTGAGTAAGTACATTTAATATTCAACTGAGTAATAAATAAAAATTTTAGTGTTATTTTTAGTTTAATAATTATTGAGTTGTTAACGCTTGTTTGTTGTTTGTTTGTATCTATGTTGCTATGATAACAATTTCTTTTCCACCGGCGGGAAAGTAAAAAGTAAAGCTCCGGCGGAGTAAAAATGAAACTTCGCGGTCGCCTACATAGCCGAGTAATGACGGATTTACTAACGTTTGAAGAAAAATGGTTCAGGAGCGATTCGTGATATTTTGTTCAAGTCATCTCCACAGAGAATAAATATTTGTGGATCTATTAATTGACCCTATGAGCATCTATGGAATAAAAAACGCTGATAAAACTGCTTTGGGAAATATCTTTATTATTGAGTATTATACAACGTGTACAAGATAAGGAGGGCCAGTATGGGATATCCGAAACGGTAAGAGATAGGTGGTTAGTTTAAATTTGGCAAAGTTGCGTGTTGGGGTGCCTAATAATATACCGTTGTAAAATTGAAGTTATATTTTGGACTTCCAGAAATATGGCGGAAAAACTAAAATTTCCGATTTTCCTTTTCATTTTTTTACAAGTTGATTTCAAATGTTAGAAAAAATCTAAAAATCCATTCTCATTGGAACTTTTTGCGCTTCATCTATTGGCGAAGTGAAATATTTCTTACGACGTTTCATTTTTGCTAAACCATCATCAACTTTATTTCTTTAAATACAGCCCTCTGTTGTTTATTGCATTTTTTTGAAGCATTTGCAATCCCAATTACAATGATGTATAACTCTTAATATTTTTCTGTTAAGTAAACATATTTTCCATTAGTGACAATGAGTTAGACAAGGAACTCACATGATTTCTTATAGGGGCGTTTCATATTTGTGAAATAAATATTAAGTGTTATACACTTTTGTAATTGGGATAATAAGGGTTAAAAAAAATGAAATAAAAAGTCCAGGGCCGTATTTAAAAAAATAAAGTTAATGATGGTTTAATGAAAACGAAACGTCGTAAGAAATGTTTTACTTCGCCAATAGATGAAGCGCAGAAAGTTCCAATGAGAATGTTTATTTAGAATTTTTCTAACTTTTAAAATAAACTAGTAAAAAAATAAAAACGAAAATCGAAAATTTCAGTTTTTTTACCATATCTCCGGAAATACGAAATTTAACTTCATTTTTTTAACGGTATATTATTGAGCTCCCCAATACACAACATTGCCAAATTTAAACTACCCTACCTATCTCTTACCGTTTCGGAGATCCCCTTATCTTGGACACGTTGTATATGTCAAATCACACATTACCATAAGTTACTCTACTAATTATTAAACATCAGTTATCTGTTTACTAGTTATTAGTATTATCCGTGCAATAAATCCGATGATGTCGAGTTTTAGTATAGCTTAGTGCATGCGAATGACGGCAGCACTGCTAAAATCCGAAACTTTCCGAGAGAAACCGAACGATTCCGACCGCCGGGGAATCTCCAAATCTAGCGATTCTTTTGCTATGTTGACAACATGTCCAGAAAAGAGTAGAGTGGGGGGATGTTAGCGATTTCTTCCATTCAGGAATGGTTTCTCGACATTCCTGATGCGTGTTTCTTGTCAGTATCATATTATTATTATTATATTGCATTAAAATTGCATGCAAATTATAAAAAAATAAACAAATTGTCTTTAGTCATTTGCGAATCTACAAATGACCGGACGCCTCGCCACTGAAAGAGTTATTTTTAGCCAAGGTAATTGTCTCGAAAGTTGCCTCCTCTCCAATTTTAACCAAATTTGGTATACCTACGGGGTTTTTTTTGGGGCGCTGATTACAAATTGTGGCACACGATATTTTATAAAAAACCTTTTAAAACCTTGTATTTTTATTTAGTTTACACTTTTTTCCTTTAAATTGCAAACTTTCAAGTTCAAAGGCAGCAGCCATATTTACTTATAAAACCCCCCAAAAATATTGTGTGCCAATTTAGTGTAAAAATCAAGAATTCTGTGCAAAAAAAGGGGAATAGTGTAAAAACAAAACGTTGCCGAAAAAATATTTTTTCAGATTCGTAATCAGCGCCCCAAAAAATCTTTGTATACCAAATTTGGTCAAAATCGGAGAGGAGGCAACTTTCGAGACAATTACCCTAGCCAATAAATAAAATATGTTCATGAGGTCTATTACTATGGCCTTTCAGTTCGATGATAACGGCCCTGTATGATTATAAATAACTTTAATGGTGGTTACTGGTAGATTTTTTTTGTAGTTAAAAATCAGTCCTTATGAATTAAAACAATGATGTACGTGATCTAATAGTTGTACTTTGTACTTAACTTAAAATGCACTTACCAAATAGGTAACAAAATTCTTATTGACTCTAATTTTCCTGGGATGGCATTCCCGCATGATTTCTTTCACAATATTTCGCACACATGCATTTTCATCGTCCCCCATTTTGATAGATATGCTATAAAAATATGCTGCGAAATTCAAGTTTTGCTGCTCATGAAAAGTTTGATCAATACAATGCGTTTAGCAGCTAATAAAAATATTTTTGGATAAATAAAACTTAACGAAGCTATACATTTAAATGACAAAAAATTGTTTGACAATAAAATAATTGACATAATGATCATAGGTAGCTACAAAAAAGCATTATGGAAGTAGAGTTGGGTGGTCCGATATACCGCCAGTTTGTTACTGGTGACTAAACCCATACTTTTAGATAATTATTTTACGATACGATTTTCGGGGGTAATTATATCAAAATTACGGATAATTTTTGAATGAAATGTGTTTTTTAGTCCAGTAACTGAAAACCTGAAAGTACCCAAAGCTGTAAACAAATCTGTACAGTTTTTATATGTTGCGCAATTTTTAGGTCTTCGCGGATGCTTTCGAGCGAGAAAAAGTTTATCACGATTCCGACGTGGGAACCCGCTGAAAATGGCCCCCAAAAGTCCCAAAAATGAGTTTTCCGCGAATATCTGCCAAAATATGTAAATTAAAAAAGGAATTTTTGTTTGGACAAAAAATGAAGATCACTTTGAAATCTACAAAAATGATCCTTACCATTTTTTTCGCAACACCAATATTTTTCGCAAAAACGGCCGTTGAAAAATTCATAACATACCACACTGGATAGATGTGGTAGTAGTAGTTTCTTACTAAAAAATGCAGATGGGCAAAACAATTTTTTTTTCAAAACGCAAGAAAGATTGTGAAGGAAATTTTCTGGGATCATTGAACACTTGCTAAGGTCTCATTATAAAAATGAAATGTTAATAACAAGCCATTTTTTCAAAAAATATCAATAAATTAATGAGATACTCTCAAAATATTGTAAAAAAAACTTTGACTGCTTTTTTCAATATTCTAGAAAAATCATAATGGACCCAAACTCATATGCCATGATAGATACGGATTTTTCTATTGCGACAAACTTTAAATTATTAAAAATTATACATTATTGCCCGATATGGAACAATTTGTCGGCCCGCTTATAGTGAATCATAAAAGCGGAACATTTAGCGGTAGAGCGGCAGCTAAAATTTGGGGGAAATTTTGAGGACCGTACTGAAAATTGCATATACCTCCCATTACCCAATCGGAACTGCAGACCCGGCGGTGATGCGGGTTTTAAACAACCCCTAAATTTTTAAAAATATTTTTTTTAAAAATGTGTAAAGGAATATGCAAAATTTTTAGGAATTTTAAAGAATTTTTAAAAAATGCCGGTGTTTTTCGGGGTTTAATTCCAGGCCTGCAAAAAATTTTTTAAAAAAATAAAAAAGATTTGGGAACCCAAAATTTTAAAGGATTTTTTTAATAAAAAAAAAATTTCAAAAAACAATTTTTGGTGGGATTTCCCTATGAGCTGATCAAAAAATTATTAATTCGACTGAGACCTATAGAAAGCTTTTGCGTTCTTACTTCCGCGTTTTAAATTTTCAACCCTGAGGTTTCTATCGAAATTTGGGTAAAAAAAAAAAAAGAATTTTCTTGGAAGTAAAAATAAAATCCACTACAACATATAAAAATTCTATTCCTAAATACATTTTTGGAAATTTTTTTTTTTTTTTAAAATTTAAAGGGGGATTGCCTTTCTACCACCAGGTCTGCAGTTTCGTGTTGGGGGTTAATAAAAGTATATGACAATTTTCGTTCCCCAAAACCAAAAAATTGGGGCCCCTCCACGAAATTTTAAATCTGAATCATAATAGAAAACAATGAAAAGTGTTTTTATACGAGTATCATTATAAAAAGGAAGGTTGGGGGGGTAGATCAAGTTTCCGCGCTTTGGCCCTTTTAAAAAAAGCAAATAGTTTTATTTTTAATTTCAAACTAAATATGTTTCTCGAGTTTTTAACTTATTTGGGAAAAGCCCCGTTTCCGAATTCTCAAAAATTCCAATGAACCTACAAACTCATATGCAATGATAGATACGGATTTTTCTATTGCGACAAACTTTAAATTATTAAAAATTATACATTATTGCCCGAATAATGGAACAATTTGTCCGCCCGCTTATAAGTGAATCCATAAAGAAGCGGCATTCTAGCGGTAGAGCGGCAGCTAAAATGGGGGAAATTTTGGGACCCGTTATCTCGAAAATTATCGATTTTTCGAAAAAAAAATATAAGGACCATTTTTGTAGATTACAAGGCAATCTTCATTTTTTGTCTAAACAAAAATTCTTTTAATTCGCATATTTTGACATATACTAGCAGGAAATCCATTTTTCGGGCCTTGATGGCCATTTTCAGCTCTTTCCCACCTGTTAATGTTGATAAACTTTTTTTCGCTCGAAAGCATCCCCGAAGACCTAAAAATTGCGCCACAAAGGAAGAGGAAAACTGTACAGATATATTTAAAGCTTAGTCCATTTATTGGACTATTTTATAATTGCCAGAGTTTGTTTCGATATTTTCGCGAAAAAGCCCGACTCTGCAGGAGGAGGCCATTTTCGTAAAATATGAAAACAAACAATTTGTAATAAAACACGTTTAATGAAAAAATTATCTGGTTATTTTAATGCATGAGTGACATTTATTTGAATAATTTCCGAATTAATTAAAAACTCAAATAAGTAAGTTTAATTCTTTTATTAAACAGAAAATTCTAACAGATTCAAAGACCTTTCGTCAACAATATAAACTTGCGATGCAATTTTCGATTTCTGCAATACAATTACCGCTGTAATTTTGCTTTATAACTTTAACATAGGAGGAAAATATTTGGTTAAATTAATTACAATAAAGGTGTTTTTTTGGACAATGTGTACAACAAATTTGTAAGAATAACCTTATAACTACTTGTGAACTGTTCACTGTAAATAAAGTGCTTTCACCAAATTAATGCTAAGGTACCCCAGGGTTCCGTACTGGGCAACCACTATTTCTCCTTGATTAATGTCAAGGAGAATCTTTCTTTTTGCATAATTAATCCCATTCATAATTTTGCGTACTCTTTACTCCGGTGGTTCCCAACCTGTGGTCGGCGGACCACGGTTGGTCCGTAAGAACCTATAAGTAGTCCGCAGCAAAGAAAAAAACGGACAATCCAAAGATTCATCAAAAAAAAAAAAATAATAATAATAATAAAAACAAATCCCCCAAAATTTTTTATTTTTTAATGATTTCATAGCACACAATAGTAGGTCTGTTTGTTATCAAGTTTAGATTAGGACAGAGTAGGTGAGTGTAGAACTAAAAAGTGGAAATAAGTGTAAATGAGTTCCGATTTAATTTTTATACCAAACGCGCTTTAGACTTATTTCAGAAATTAAAAATGGCTTTATGGTTATAATTATATACAAACAACTTTAAGTAAACATGCATCTAACTTCACTACATCGAGAGTTAGCGTAATTAAGTGAAAACTTGTTTACACCAGAATTCATACCAAACACCTAGTCCTAAATTACACTGACGATAACAAACGGTTTATTGACAAAAAAGTGAAAAATAGAGTACTCTATTTCTGGATAACAAACAGACTTACGGCCGAGCAGGGCCGTATCTAGGTATGGCCGCGCCCTTGGCGGAGCTTAACATTTGCGCCCTCCCCCCCTTACCACACCCGGAAGGATTTGGGGAGTATGGAATACCACCCACCAATGAAAACGGGGAGATTTACAAAATTAAAATGCAAAGTTGTAGGTTTAAAGTTTTTTGACATGATTCACATAAACCAACTGTAGGCGAACTCTGTAATTCAATAGAGATAGAAATGGACAAGAAATAGGTTAGAAAGATTCTTTTTTTCTATCACTAATGGGTACTCTATATCATTTTTTCTAAGTGACTCGTTGAATTTAGGTAAAGGAAATATAGTAAATTATTTAACATGAAAGCGTAGGTTGCTTTGTGGAAAAATACCCTATCTTTGAAAAGGTTTACCGATAGTAGCAGATTTTTATTATCAAAACCTTAAAGCCTTTCTCTTTTTTAACATTTTAACTTTTTGTTTATCTTGATAGCTCCCTTTTTAGAGGAGATATTAAGATTTATACTTGGACATGTTTACACTTCACACACTTACACAGTCTTATGTAAAAAATAGAGGTGATGCGATACTTTTTTGGGGCAATGTAGTTATAGAGCTTCAAATAGTTTTTGGAAATGTTATTAAGAAATGTAAAATTTGATAGGTGTTCAGATTATTTTCTAAAATAAAAACTTGGTTAAAAAATTCTAAAATGTTTAAAAGAAATGCGAGGAAATCTTGAAGAATAATAAAAAACGCAACAAAATTATAAATGCTTTATTTTTAAGTGCAATGTCCAAATATATTTAAAAATATGTACAAAAACTTTTAGTTAAAATATTATTAGAACACGGATGGGGTTTAATACAAGATTTTTTTGTTTCCTCAAAGTTGTGCTCTTCTACAAAATGCATAAAAATTGGGTCCATTTTATAATCTTCAAACCACAGACCAGAAACACCAAACTTTAAGAATTTTTTTTTTTTTTTATTTAAAAATAACCTTTACCACACTATAGGTAATTACATGTAATTCAAATACTAAAAATATGACTTGAAAATTAAACACATAAGTAAACGAAGATTTGCAGGTTAGGATCACTTCAAAATAAGTTTAATATGAAAAAGAGCAAAGCAGTGACAGAGATAAACTTATGTACATTTTTATGGGATAGAAAGAGAACAAACCATAGCAAGACTCAGGCTGGTCTTTTTATTTCTATACTCCGAACTACCCATTCGGATATCCGATAATAGCCGAGAAATCTTACGGAGTCGGGTCTAAAGAGATTTTCTATTATAGATAGGAAATTTCTTCTCTATGGTGTTACAGAGTTCGCCTGCTGTTTGTATCTGACTTAAGGAAGTGAAATATACTACGTAATTAACTATACATCCTAATTTGCGGATGAATAAACTTAGAATTTTTTTTTTCAATAATAAAGTCGTAATCACAAAAATACTGTGCCTAGCAGGCCTACTAAAACGTAACATTTATACTTTAATAAATAAAATAATATGCAACAAATTATTCTATAAAAAACTTATATTACATGTGTTTCCATAAACTATATAGTATATGACACATCAGAATGAAAGCAATTAAAATTTTTAATTTTTCCTAAGCTTGTGGTAGTAAAAAGAACTAGTGCTGCCTCCAATTCATAAAATACCAATTTATCCGCAGCTTAAATATTAAAAAAAATATATTTTCGCTTCGGTATCCGGATAATTTGATATTTTTTTGATTAAGTCATACCGTCCTAATATTTAAAAAATAATTTAAGTAAGTATCTAGGTTAAAAATTTGTTGTAAAATTTATTTATTTGATTAATTTTGTTAATAAATAATACTAAAAATAATAATATGACTACAGTATTTTGCGCCCCCCAGGTAGCTGCGCCCTTGGCGTGCGCCCATTTCGCCACCGCCTAAATACGGCCCTGCGGCCGAGTGATGTTCGCGTTGTTAAATTTAGCAATGGACTTATTATTGTTAAAAGTTAACAACGGTTTAGAATGTTTAACAAAACGTCATTGTCAGTGTTATTCAATGATTTTAGTAGGCAACCTGTCAAAATCTAACATTTTGTCTAACTAACCACAACAACCCATTGCTTTTTCATCGCCAATTATTAGTTCTCAAAACCGGGCTAAACTTAGATACTGTTATCAAATTTTCCATAAAACACATTCAAAAGTAGTGCTCCAGGAAGAAATGATTAAATCACAAAATAGCGATTTTTGCAAATACTTGTTTCCTAATGGACAAGGTGATTAAGTGAGTTTTGAAATATTTTGGTGTAAAAATGCAATTTGAAATCCCAATGTGCAAGCAATGGCTTTAAGATATCCAGTTTTGATTTTGGGTACATATTTATGCGAGCGGGTATTTTTTAATCTTTTGTTTATAAAAAGGAAACATGGACAGGAACTTGGATGGAAGCGACCACTTGCGTTTAGCCATGAATAAGAGCTGCAGCTCAAGGATTGTCATGTTAAAAATCGGGACCAAAAATCTTGTTAAGATAGTTTTATTACAAGAAGCACTTACTTAGTTTTTTTTTAATTTATACCGATTATTATTAAAACAATTCTGCATCGATTGGTGCAAAATTTATAAACAATACAGTTCCGGAGATATTTAATTGCAAAGATAGTGTTTTTGAGGCGCTTATACATCGTACTATACGGAATGACGAAAATGTTACTTACATTGTAAATTTCTAAGCTTATGAATAATGACGCACAGTAAGACGGACTCATAAAACGTGCAGGAAAAAATTATTTAAGGAATACAGATAATCTTTTTCAAAATATTTGGATAAATTTTCGGATCTCTGGAAAAGTGACTGAATAAAAAAAATTGAGTCTTTTGCGATAATTTTTTAAAAAATCACTCATATTCCTGAATGGCACTGAATACTTTTTGTGCAAAAAATCTAATTCTTTAAAGGATTTTATCAATAAATAATTGACCAATATTTTACCAAAAAATGTGTCAGCTTTGTAAAAAATATAGATTCGAACGTTTTTGGAATATTCACTCTAATAAATGCTAAAAAACCGTGTCTGCCAAAATCTAGAAAAAAGTTATACAATTTTTTTTCGTAAGTCTTAAAATTTTGCTATTCGGTCATTTTTCCAGAGATCCAAAAAAGTGTAAAAAATTCTAAAAAAGATTATGCGTATTTCTTGAATAATCCTGAAAAATTTTTATTGAATCAATTTTTTTCTGCACGTTTTATAAAAGTCTCTTTTGTGTAAAAAAAAATTGGAAGATTATGGCCGTTGTGGGAAGAACAAAAATGTTGCACCTCATTTTCAGGCACTTTTTTGATGCTTATCAAGAGGAAGATTTTGAGCAAAAAAATGCATGTCAAAACCTAATTTTGATCATTTTTGCGCCGATTTTTTTTTCTCGAGGTTTTTAAACAAATTTCTGGAAAATAAAAACCAAAATAAAAAAAAAATGAAAGACCCGATAGAAAGTCGGAACATTAAAAAAAACCCCTGAATTGAACTATGTATATGAGCTGTAGACAGTGGCGGCCGGTCTTAAGGGGCAGGGGAACGTGCCCACCCTGTTTAAAATATTATTTAATTCTAATTCTAATTTTTTTTGTAATATTTATTTTCATTCGGTTTTGTCTATTGCCATGAAGTATACTAAAAAGTTATTTCCCTACACGCACCTGCGAGGATCGAGCATTAACGCACTCAAAACAAATTTTCCCCGGGGAACCCTCGAATTGTGCTCTTTCAGCCCATAATCGGAAGCATCGGACATCCTGGGCGCTCGCAATTTTTAGCAGAATGATGGGCACAAATTTGCGTGTCTCCAACTCCAACTACGAAAAATCCAGTAAAAACGGTTTTGACTTTTGTGGTTTGCGCGCGGAAATGCATTATAATAAATTTTAGAAGCAATTATTGGTGAATGTTTAAGTATTTTTATAATGGAACGAAATAAATTCGGTTCGCTACCTCTTAGAGAACGGTCCCTTGACGTTTGAACAGAAAGTTTTGTTAAACAGAATGGTGATCTACTCCTAATTTAAATATAAACTATTCAAGTTCAATAAAAAAGAAGATATAATAGGGTGTTCAACAAAAAAATTTTTCGATAAATATAAGTGGATTTGTGGTTGTCCGGTCACAAATAAATTGTTTTGTTTTTTTGCATATTGTTTAGGAACAAAATTTCACGGACTCGATGCTTGACAGTGGAAATTAAAAAATGAAATAACAGACATTTATGACAGGGATATGCGCGGTTGAAGGGGTTTTTCCCCCTTTTTAAAGTTCTTACCGCTAATCTTAAAAATGTGTTTACAGAAACTTACCAACTCGCAGATATTATTTGTACAACACCAATGTCAACAAGTGAATGCGAAAGATGTTTTTCAACATTTAAAACGCATAAAAACTTTTGGAAATACGATGCTGCAAGGCTTAATGCCCTAGCTGTTTTCTCAATTGAAAAAAAATACAATCTATACCTGACGATAATAAAGTGACTGATTCGTTTTTTAATAAAAAGGACATAAGAATGAACTTTACATTTAAATAAGGGCAATCACACTTTTTTCTATTATATTTTTTGTGCTCCCCAAAATTAATAAATCTTACGAGCCGCCACTGGGTGTAGATATGTAATTTGGATCCCACTGTGCGACAGCTAGAGTATAGTGGCGTAG
>JAHBCN010019980.1:0-15573 GCA_019359885.1 Listronotus oregonensis
AAACGATTTTAGATTCGTGATCAGCGCCCCAAAAAAACCCCGTATGCAAAAATTCAAGAAAATCGGCGTGGTGTCCGTAAAGTAAAATTTTACCATTATTTAAAATAACAGATATTGATGCTACACATTTATTTTTATTTAATAAAATAAATGCACTTTCCTTTATTTTACGGTTTTTTGAACAAGTTTCCATTGCTAAAGTGCTAGAAGATTTTCAATTTATTATGTGGTTATTATCGAGTGCGTGTTGACAGATTTTTGATTTGTGGAATTCTGTGTTTCTAATGTATCTTCTATGTTCTTTTATGCGTTTGGCTAATGGTCTGGAAGTTTTACCTATATACAATTTATTACATCCACAAGGGATCTTATAAATAACATTTTTTGTGTTTTCGTTTATATTGTATGGTTTTGTTTTTGTTATTTGAGATCTAATAGTGTTTTGTGTTTTAAAGATAGTACAAATATTAAATTTATTACCTATTTGTTGAAATTTATTTGATAAGCCAGAAATATATGGTAAAAAAAGATTTGTAACAGGTCTATTTTAATTTTGTCTTAAATTTGGTTGTTCAAATTTTAGAAAGCATTTGTTAATAAAATCAAAAGGATAATTATTTTGAACTAAAATATCCTTTAATTTTTTTTTTGTTTTGATCAGAACAAATTATTTTAATTCTATCAAAAATACTTTTTACAACTTCTTCTTTGTAACATTATTAGGTGATTAAGTTAAAATTAAAGTATTTGTTTGTACGTGAAGGTTTTCTGTAAATTTTAGTTTCAAAATTATAAACTGGAATTAGTACAGTCTGTGGGGAGAAAAAAGGTGTTTGACCTCCGGATTTTTCTGTACGGTTTCAATTTTTATGAAAATTCGGGATTAAGTTGCTATCACCTTCTAGATTAAAGTTTATATATGCTTAAGGTGTGCTTTTTATTTTTAGGGGGTAAAAACCACTTCTTATCCTAAAAAATTTAAAAAATACAGAAATAGACATTATAAAAATTAAAATCATAGCTAAATATGTAAAATGAATATATTTTTATGTTGTGAGTTATACCTTACATTATATTTGTAGCGTTTCAACCCTTAAAAACACCCTTAATATAAAAAAAATACAAAAAAAATATCTTAAAATTATTTAATGACGCTTATATTGTAGAAAAAAATATCTTAACAGTTTACGGTATAATATATATTTAACTACAATAACTTAAACCTTTAGTAACCACCTCTCATGAATTTAGTAATAAAAATATTTTTGACATACTTATAGTCCCCGAAATAATGCTAAAAAAATTGGCAAAACCACGCAATTTTTTTGTCCTGCATCGATTTACATAAAAATCTGGAATTAGAAGCTTCTAGCCCTCTACTTCAAATTATATTTCATGATGATGTGCGCTGTTTGTTTTTTAAAGGTTAATACTACCCCTAATTGTCAAAACTTTTAAAATAATATTTTAAACCTTAAGGTGGGTAAAATTTTTCTTTGGATTAGTTAAATAATAATTGTTTTATGCTTTGAAATACAATTTCAGAATATTTCAACCCTTAAAAATCAACCTTTATGAGAACTTAAAGTAAAAAAAATATTTATCCTAAAAATTAATTTATTACAGTGATTTAAATTTAGAATGCTGTTGCTTAGCATAGGTACTTATTTCATTTTGCAATTTTTAACCCCCTAAATCAACTCCCTTAATTAAAAAAAAATTTTCCCCAAAAAACTTAATAGCTTGACAGATTTATTAATTAAAAATATTATTGCCTGAAATATTACCAATTTTATTATTTGGCAAATTTTCAATCTTTAATAACCACCCCTTACAACATTGCGATTCCTATAAACCAATATAATAGATATAAATAGGAAAAAAGGAGAATTACATACACAAAATTACACCGGTACAAGTATAAAGTATACCGGTTATATAGATTGTTATGCTCCGAAGTGGGCTATTCGAATTTTTCGAAAAAATAATGGATTGTTTTTTTAAACATTACTCCTTTAGTTTTAATAATAGAAGGTTTTTTTAAAATTGACTTTGGAGGGTTTTTTAGGAGCTACAAGGCTATGTAAAATAAATCCTTTTAAATTTCTTAGTTTTAAAATGGGATGAGTTTAATTAGCTCGAATAACGTGGTGCTTGCTCGTAAATAGAGGCTTTAAACGGCCATATCTCGCTAAATATTTATTGTACAGAAGAATGTAAGTAATAAAAATCTTTATAAATAAAAAAGCTAAGATTCGGTACTTTAGCATTTTTTTGTATCTCCAGTATTGTTGAAGTTATTTTGAAAAAAAGGGCTATTTTTACGAAATTGCGGAAAATCATTTTTTACTTTAAGCTCGAAATTTTCTAAAATTAAGCTTTTAAAATTGATCAAACTTTTAGGATGTATTATTAGTACATAATAATAAAAAAAATCGCAGATCAATTTTAATTAGGAAGGGAATTAGGGGGTTGTTTTTCATGATTTTTTCGCAGAAAAAAGTAGTGGCCGACCTTATTTTTATCATAACTCGCTCAACTTTCATGCTAAAAACTTTTTTTTATTTTTGAAAGAAAGGCCCAATTATATACTTTAAAAAAGACCCAATTTCTGTATTTAAAATGTAATAAAAAAAATCCACTTCAAGATGAGGTATCAACCACCCCCAGGATAAAAGCAGACCTCGGCTTTAATCCTTGGGCTATTCACTACCTTTTGTGAAAATTTTAGGTAAATCCATGCAGGACAAAAAAATTCCGAGCCAAAATGCCTCATTTCCTGTACTAATTAGTAGATTAATATTTTAGATTTTTTTGGGCGATCTGCAAGTTCATAGGGCTCAATAGGGCTGAGCAGGTTCAGTTCGTTATACCCCGGGACCTGGACCGAAGAGGTCCCATTTTCCAAAAAGTAGTAAGGCCCAAAGAAAACATACTGAAACATGAATCCACCACAAAACTATAGAACATAATATTTACAGCTGGTTGTTAGATACGCAAAGGAAGAGAGCGCGTTTCTGATTTAAAATAAATTGTATCCAAGAAGCCTATTCTGCACGTCCGCTTACTAATTATTATAAAATCATATTATTATACTGGTGTCTCTTATTTTGTAATTTATAAAAATTACAACATAATTATTATGATTATTTCAGTATGTGCGATCGTGTGGTCACACCAATAACTTTATATTCCATGTTTGAAGTAATTTAAAATGACGAATTACAGTGCCTGATGATTGTATCGAATCAACAGTCATGTTTTTAGCTTTGATGTTTAAATAAAATTTACAAGAAACAATTACTGTAAGTTGTAACGTGTAATTTGTTGTTTTTTTCTTCGTTGGATTTTTATTACTTGTATTAAATAATTAACTGTTGGGTATAATCATTTCATCGAAAAACTTATCTAGTAATTTATTATTCTTGTCTTTTAAGATTGGGGAGTCCCTAGCTATTTTGTTTTATAGATCCGAATTAGAGACGACCTTCACCCATCTGCCAGTGGGATAAAAATTATTTTTTATCAGATATACGAGTAGTATGTAAACAAATATATCGCAAATGGGTTGCTTTAAAAATGATGGTGATCTCATTGATTCATTAAAAAAAATTCTTGATACTACCTGTATAATGTCAATTCTTATTTTTTATTTTATATGATAGTAATAATACACCATTAAATTTTTTTCTTTAATTTCATAAATAAAGCCTTTGAAATTTTTAAAATTTAAAATTAAAGACATTATTAAAATTTTTATTTATAAAATTGAATTAAAAAAATGGTATAATAAAATAAAATTTGCATTAACAAAGTATCAAAATAGTATATTATATATAAGGTTTAAAGCATCTTTTTACGGTAATTTTGCAGTTGCGAGGCGGAGCGCAGCCGAGCGAATGCAAAATTTCGAGTAAAAATAAGCACTTAGTCCGTATGATATACTATTTTTTCTCAACCAAGTCAAAATTAATACATTTAGTTATTCAAAAATTTTTTTAATCCTAGATTAAAGTAGTACTTTAATCCTAGGATTAAAAGTGTTTAAGCAACGAACATTTTGTACGGTATGAGAATTGATAGCTTTTGCACCTGAAAAAAGTACAAAAATGTCAACATTTTTTGACGGTTGGAGAAAAATGTTTTTTTTTAATTATTCAGAGCCATGACCATTATATTAAGGCAACTATTAACAATATATTTGTTTACTTAATATATTTAATAATAAATAGTTTTCATCCGGGTTATTCAACGGAACCGGTACTGTTAAGTGCCTCTTTTGCTTGAAAAAACTTATAGGAAAAGGTGGGGATTAAATTTAAACCAAACTGTAAAAATTCAAACATTTATAACTTAAAAAAAAAGGTTTTATGTGTTAACTTTAAAGCTCACCACTGTGTTCGCACGTCCGTTGGTGTCGTGGTTGGGCCGAGTAGGATATTTTGTAACATGCGCTGGAGTTGCTGGTTATCGGCAACAACTAGCTGCTAGCATACACAGGCTTAACTACACGAACACAAGGTTAGCTCCAGGTGTTAGCATACGTGCTGATGAGTGAATGACATCCTGTGCCTTAAACAGGTGTCTCCAACGGTGCCTCTGAAATACAGGGCGACCTCTTGAAATATCTAGCCTTACTGCGGTAATGCGGGGCTCTGCCGTGGTGGACTATTACTTCCCTAGCTCCAAACAGAAAGCGGACAGAACGCTTTCATAGAAAAAAAGTGACAAAGGTCACAAGCAGACAAGGGTGCGCCGATCGAAACAGGTGAATCCGTTTCGAAAGATGCCCCTGAAGTCACAGGCGCCTGTTTCACGGGGAAGGGCTTTTATAGGGAAAAGGGTCTCCTGGCTTTAAACAGAAAGCAGATAGAACGGTTTCATAGGAAAAGGCCGGAGTACGGCCTCAGAAGGTACATCTGGTTCCTGTATCAAGGACATGGTAGCTACCCACGTCAGGGAGAGGAGGGCATGACAGATCTAATCGTCTGTTGTCATACTTTCCAGGAGACAGGGACACCAGAACACATATTGTGCTCGTGTCCGGTAGCGGCACGAGTAAAGGGAGATGAAAGAGTTTGATATCGAAACCATTAGAAGTCTGATCCTGTTGGGAGAAATATAAAAATATGTGAGTCACAATAGACCGAGCTGTCGCGGTGGAGGGCGTAAAAGGTCCACTTACTTTAAACCTAACCTAACCTAACCTAACTTTAGAAGAGCCTTTAAAGGGGTGTAAAGCCTGAGTATTAGATATCGTGGGTTGCGGGTGTTTAGAGATTAAACACATTTTCCTCCAATTTCGGCAACAATGCGAACGCATGAAATAATTGTCTTGTCTTAAAGGCTCTGCTTGGTAACAGTGTCAACCTAAAGAATTTAATATTATTTTCAACGTTTGAAGCAAAAACGAGATTATATTCAAAATAAATCTTCTGAAAAAAAATTGCTTTGACAAAAAATACAGTTAATCCATTTACTTATTTTCAAAATTTAGTTAATTACATTTACTTAAACTAACTAGAAAACTAGAAAAAAATGGTGACTGCCTAGGAATGCTTGTATGATGTATTAAGTACCGTAAGTGCCGGATTTTCAGATGTTTAACGTATTTTTCCAAGTTTCAAGTTCCGAGAAACGCTGATATTATATTGCATGGTATCTTTGTAGAAAATGTGTTAATGCCACCTCGGACGTTATACAAATAACTACTCTCTCTGAGCTACCATCCATTAACGACGAGACCTATAGTTTAACATAGAATTCGAACTACACACAAAAGGACGCAGTATTTGGTGCGGTTCAGACGAGAAGGGGTGTTTCTACACTGTAAAGTCAAAATCTAAAACGAAATGGAAAATTATAAAATAATTAAAAGCGGTAACAGGTATCGAACCTAAGACAGAAGCGATACTATGTAGGATAATCGAACTTGCTTGACTGCGTGTGCTACGTTCTCAAACGAGTTTCGAGACGAGAGCTAGAGCTAAGAGAGCTGTGTCAGGTATTACGTCATGTGCTATGTAGATTTAAAGCTACTGATCTGACATGCAACTTTTGGAATATAAGAACAGTAACAACGATAAGAAAGTAAAACAAGTGAATTTAGGAACCTAGTATTTGTAAACGTATTTGCTCCCCTGTAAAAATTATTGCGACCTAGCTCGGCAAAATTTGGGATCAACGCTGCCTTAGGGTTAAAACTGATTTAATTAAACTAAAAGAATGTTAAATTGAAAAGCTTACTAGTTTTAAGCTATTCTTATTAAAATTTCCGTAAATAAGCTTAGTTGGCATGAGAACAAATTACACATACAACGTTCTTAAGTGTCCTAGATTTGATCTTTTACATCCTTAGTCGTTTTTTATTCTCATAATAGAGAAAACAGAGTAAATTTACGCCCGTTTCTTTAGCAACTCTGCGATTCGAGCTAAATCTTTTTCCTCCGAGTAAAGGTATGTTTCCTTCCACGCGGCCGCCGCATGCGACTAACGCACTACGTTAGCCGCAAAGCACTCCTACTCATGTTCCAAGCGGCCGTCGTATGCGTCCGCTGTCAACGACTGCGACTGATGCGACTGGACTGCTGAAGAAGCAGTGTAGTCGCAGTCGTGCCTGCGACTGATATTTTGTTTGTGTTGTTTTGTGTGGAATGTCTGGTGTTTTTTTAATTAATAAAAATTGAAACTTCTTTTTTTAAACGAGGTCCTGGATTTTTTATTACGTATTTTAAGAGCTTTTAAGATCCAAAATCCAATGATGTTTCGCACTTATTCAAAAAAAATCAGTTTAATGTTTTCCTAAGATCCTGCCAAAAATATATTGTCTGACTCTCTCTAATATATGGTTTCCTATAAAAGTTGCCATTAATATAAATTTTTCGAATAAGTGCAATACATTATTGGTTTTGGGAACTTTATAGCTCCTAAAATACATAATAAAAAAATCCAGGCCCGTATAAAAAAAAGTTGATGATGGCAGCTCAAAGACGAAACGTCGGCGTAAAAATCTAATAACACTATCTTGTAGAACAGAAAAAGTAGCAATGGAAATGTAAAAGTTATTTTGTTACATCCATTCAAATAAAGTTATAAAAAATAAAAACGAAATCGCTAATAATCGGTTTTTTCCAAAAGTAAGCATTCGAAAATTTTAAAGTTCTAGGGTGGCATTTTGATTAGCATCATATTGCGCAACTTTGCCTTCATTTAAACGACCTCGTATCTCTTCAAGTTTCCCAGATCCTAATGATAAGACTCGAATTTGGTACACCCTGTACAGATTTACCTTAATACAATGGCTAATTTTTCCTTTGGGGTTATTGGATATTCAACTTTGTTGTCTGGCTCGGACTTTATATCGTCTTTTATTAAGTCAAGAATAAAAGTAAACTCCGCTTTATTCAGTCTAAAATATTTTCTAAATTTTACTTCATCCTGTTGCAGATGTCGATTTATTAATGTAGTATAACAACCCTCATCGCGTCTTTGCTGAAATATTGGATTTATAGGGGCATTGCTATGTTTCAGGTTGGCTAATTGTAATAGTATTTCGTCATCCTCTTTTTCTTCCAATAATAAATATATTGCTAGATCATCCATCACGACTCTTATCAAAGATTATTCCCTTTACACTAATAATTTTGCTATCGCGAGTTTGAGCCGCGGTCCTAAGAAACTACCTGATTAAACGGCGGCCGCATGCGTTAGTCGCATTGCGTTAGTCGCATGCGACGGCTGCGTGGAAGGAACCACACCTTAAGGATTGTAAGCAAAGAGTTGCTTTCGGAAATGTCATAATCTAAATTTGTTTTTAACAAACCCTATAAAATCGACACAAAAGGAACAATATACAATATAAAAAAAGGCGAGTCTCAACAATACTCTCTGTATTTATACAGACAGTAGACAAGCACTACTAGCTCTGAAGAGACCACGCATTACTTCAGGACTTGTACTAGAATGTCACCATCCCTTGATTAATATCTCTCAAAATAACGTGGTCAACTTAACCTGCATCAAGGGGCAGGACATATCTAAAGGTAATTATATCTCTGACTCGCTAGCCAGGGCGGCTGCGGGACAAAAACTTGTCGGTCCCGCCCCCACCACTGGATTGACAACAGCAGCGATAACAGACATTATAAAAGAATACTCCCATCGTTTTTTTTTAAAGGAAAGTGGGATAAAACTACGAGATGCAACCTTGCAAAAATATTGCTGAGCTATCCAGACAAGGTAATAGCGAAGAGATGCCTTACGATATCCAGAAGGAAGCTCCGAGTATTAACGGGCGTTCTAACTGGCCACTGCGGGCTACCGGACACCTATTTAAAATGAGTTTAACTGACACAGAAATCTGGAGAGGGTGTGAACAAGAAAATGAGACCGTGGAACATATTTTTTGCCACTGTTCCACATAAAGACGTCGTTAACTATATTAAATTAATAGGTTGGACGACGCAGTTACTTTTCCGCCTACAAGAGGAAGCACAAAGGACCGACTGAGGTCTAGGTGCTGTGGTATTACCACCCTCTAAAACGTTCAGATCAGAGACCTATATTTTATTATATTTGTGGAATGTTTTCACATTTATATACATATTTTGTTGTGGAAAAATCATGGAGTTTGTGTGTAATGAGCATCCGAGTGGTGTGAAATTTGATGTTAATTTATAAACAAGGAAACTCTAAGTTGAGTTAAGTGAAAACCTCAAGGGTAAAAAAAAGAGGAATTTTGGTGTTCGTTTATTACTTTATGGATTTTGGTCCCACGTGACCAAAAAGAACGTAGTAAGAAACAAATGCGTGACATTTATCTATGGCATTATCGTACTTGCATGGTAATTTTTTAAAATATTTAATTAAAGCAAACTTTTAAACTGGTACATATATGTAAGTAGTTCCTCTTGGATAAATTATAAATAAGTATTTAACAAGAAACACCTTATTTACCCCTGCTTCATTTTTTTCATATATTATTACTAGCTCTTTGTAGCTTGTGATTGTAAAATAAAAAATTATATTAAATGAACACAGCAAATTACAATAATTGTAAAACATTTATCACAATTAAAATGTATCATTATATTTTTTTTTAGAATTGCGCATTATTTAAATAGAAATCGCAAATGTTTAAAAACAGACACATCGGAAATGATCTCATTCGAAAAAAATTACGCTAGGTCAAAATTCATTTGATTATAATTATTACTTAAATATCGCGTACAGAGAGTATCTCGAAATTAACGAGCCATTCTTTCAAGGTATATTGATAGATGATATTGTTATGATTATGCAGAGAAACGGTTTTCATTTTTTTAAGCGAAATCCGTGCATCGAATTGAAAAAAAATTAGGTGATTAACTTTGCTTAGAAATGATTGGGGATATCAAAAATAATTTTTATTTTAAGGGAAATCAGTGGCGTACCATCAATGTCTGCCAAAATGGGCAGGTCAAGTTCCGTACGAACGCCACTGGTGGAAATAAAAAAATATGGTACATTAAAAAATGCCTCTTGATATATAGTACATGTATGCCAAATTTAATTAAAATATCTAAACTGGTAATACAGAAAATAATAATAAATGATTTATTTTTAAAAATTTTACCACTCTGTATCTTAAAAGTTAAGACGTTTGGGACATACGTTCATATAAAGTTTTTTTTCTTAAAATGGACCCAAAACTCACCCCTCTAAATTTTAACATTCAATTTAAAAACACCCTGTAAAAGCCCGTACTATTCATTGCGCAAACTCGGTAGGGTCTTTTCCCCTATACCCGCTTGCCTTTTTGCCCTGCACGCGTGGACAAGATTGCAAGTGCAGTACTGTGCTTTCATTAACCTTTAACCTTCTTTGGTTGTAACTGGTATCATAGCCATAATAGAAAGAAACTCATAAATAGCAATAAACCAATTTTGATTACATATTTTCGCACGGTCGGATTTTGTATCTAAACCTTTAAAAACTGAATAACAGAGACTCATTCCTCATCTCTCATAGAAGAAATTTCTAAATCAAATGTTTAAAGAAAATGTAAGTAAGGGCATATAGCCAAATGCGCTCTAGGTCTTTCAGATTTAAAGGTTTAGAGGCACTCCTAGTTGCTTTATAAGAGTTGCTTGGGGAGAAATTCTATTAACTCCCCGAAGCAAAAGTCGTGAAAATACCTATTAGAGATTAACAGGTCTCTTACAGCTTAGCGGCGAGCAAAAGATAAAAGCTTTCTCTAAATAAGGATATAACTTACCCTTAGCACTAAACCTAATTTGCATAGGTACTACAGTGTGTATTTCATCTGAAGACTACATGGCTTACCTGAAAAGATAAAAAAACTATTAAACGACTTTAAAAGAGAAAGAGCTATGCTAATTTACTACGTATCATGGGTGTCTTAGGTAAAATCAGAGGAAGTAGCCATTTGCATAACGACCGTGACGTGTGGCACTATCGCGTTGTCTAAAAAGTTGCATGCAATATTTGTATGTTTTGGTTCTTGGACAACCTTGACGGAACGATGAAATAAAAAGGGATAAACTTGGTGCCCACGGTACAATGACTATATACTTAAGGACTGCTCAGTTCCATTTAACGTACGTTGGAAAATTTAGGGGAAGCGGGTAGCGGCTGTGACGTCACCACCGGTGCTGAATAATGCTGGGCCATTTTTTTAAAACATCGATGTTTTGTTACCAATGTTCGATGTTTTTACATCGATATTAGATAACACAAACATGGATGTCGACATCGATGTTTACCTTTCAATCTTCATTATAATAAAAAAAGTTTTAAACTTAATTTTTCTCGCTCCAAAAATAAAATATTAATTTATGAGTGATAGTATTTAATTTTATTTAAAGGTGCTTAAAACTAGAAATAAGTAGGTCTTGCTCCAGTCGATACCCAACATTTCTTTTTTTCTTGGATGGATTATGTGTGAATTGCAACACCGCAAATCGTTTCATCATGCATATCTTGCTTGCTTTTGATGTTAACATCGATGGTCAAGATCGATGTTTTCTGTCGATATCCCAGCACTAGCCAGTACCGGTGGTGACGTCACAACGAGGCAGACAGATTCGGCAAACTGTGTACTTTATAGTCGTTGCCCACGGTACCCTAGTACTTAGGATTTATATAAGCCTTCGTGGGCTGTCCTAAGGATTAAACAAATTTGTTTGTTTATAAATTGGGAGAGTTAAATTAAACCAACTATAATAGGTCTGTGCTAGACATCATCATATTCGTGTCCATTTTCGGTGCTTTGTCAGTAGATGAAGACTTCCAGCCTAAGTATAGTCCGAATTAGACCAATTTGGAATGACGCCAGTTTTGTTTATCTTTGTTAAGTATATTTCAAACAGCGGTGACAATGAATTTTTGGAAAAAAAATTGGTGTCCGATGATTATTCATTTTTTATATTTTTGGTTATGTGAAGTGTTCGTCGCTGTCAATCAAAAACCATGGTGTTGTCAAAAGTTATTATTTCAAAAGGTTTTAAATAATGCCAAGAAAAAGATATAATAGGTATAATGAACAATCGCAGCTGATAATTTTAAATATCTTGTTTTTTGTAACTGGAAAAGGAACAAGTCCAAAACGGAATCGCACTTCAAATTGAGAATATAATACAGCGAGTCGAAGATGCAACAAAATTAATCCCAACAATGCTCGCAAATATAAAAAAGAATGGGTAATTATGCAGAACGTGGCCGCAACCATAACGAAATTTGGTATACATTTTTGGGGCGCTTATCACGAACTGAAAACTTTTGGCGAAAACGTTTTCGGTTTTAAGATATTTCATCATCAAACTTAGAAAATCAATAACCTCATTTACATATCTCCTTCTTTTTACAATTTTGATTTTACACTAAATTGAACACAATAGTTTACAAACATCTTTCAAAACTTGTTTTTTATATTTATTTTATAATTTTTTCATTTAATTGTAAACATTCATTTTTCGAACGCCGCAACCATGTATAAAATAGGAATTTTAAGCAAACATGTCTGCAGTGTTTGAAAGTCATCTTGCAATTCAATGGAAAAAGGTGTAAAACTATACATAAAAAGTTTAAAAGGTAAGTTTAAAAATATTGTGTGCCACTAATGTAAAAATCAAGAATGGTAATTATCAAAAGGGGAAATATTTAAATAAGGTTAGTTGATTTTCAAGCTTGATGATGAATCTTTTTTTTCACAAAACGTTTCCAAGGTTTTCAGATTCGTCAAACGGCAAAAACCCCTATACAATTCTTAAATCGGCTGATTTCTACATAATTACCAAAGAATGGGATAAAATCAGACAGGATTACGCTTCCAGTATGTCTTCCAACCAAAAAACCGCAAAAACCAAAATTACAACATATTTTAAAAATATAATTCGGGACACAATTTATTCTATGTACGCCAGAAAGGAATATGTAACATTGGCAACAATAAGACAAAAGTTTAAGAAATAAATTAAAAATTTTCAGTTTTTCACCGACTCCTAAAAAAAATTAATTATATTGTTATATTTGATAGACTTACCAGATATTGTTCATAAAAGGATCAGTTTTTTTAAAGGAGTATATCAAAAATATAAATTTAGGCCCGGAAGGTTTCACTCAAGTTTTGATTGACGAGTCGTGGATCTTCTAGTTAAAAAAGTCAACTTATTTAAAAATCAGCTGCGTTGGTTCATTATTCATGATTATTAATAATACTGTTAATTGTTATTATTTTTGTTAATAAATAAATACTACAAGAATAATTTTATTTTTTGAGATTGAAAGTGTATAGATATATGTACAAATTATAATATATTGCTAAATCATTTTTGTTAATTTCTGAACGTATGAAAAACATAACAGACTCCTAATTTCTGAACGTGATAGTAAATTTTCTAACCTAATCTCTTAGCTGTAAAGTTCTTATTGAGCAGACTGGTCATCCCATCATTTGAATTGTTACGGGGTATTCGAGGCAAACTTATATTGCGTCCTGGATTTCACAGACCTGATAACAGCCCATACTTAGTCACAGCCTTGCAACATTTTTTACCATATTATCGATCCCTTTACAAAAGTAAAAACTTTCCTTGCTATAAAATTCCGTTTTAAAATTTGGTACAACCAATTAGGCTCATTAACCTTCAAATAAAGAAAAACGATTTAATAATTTAAGATCTATTTCTACTAAATACAGAAAAATGTAAGCAGTCCTACAACTTTATTTTCACGGATGCTTCCAGAAAAGAGGATCGCGTGGGTTTTGGTGTCTGCATTCCAGACAAGAATTATCGTTTTTCCTCAAGACTGCCAGACAGGATCAATATCTGCAAAGCTGAAATTTTTGCCATTCATGAGGCCATCAAAACCGGCAATAAAAAAGGTCTATCCAAATCAGTGATCTTCTCGAATTCTAAGAGCGCAATATCATCAATTAATGAGAATCTGTTGTCTGCCAAATTCCAATATTGGACCCTAAGAACTAAACGGTTACTGGCTTTGGCGGAGAAACATGGTTTCGACATCCGTTTGTCCTGGATTCCACGTCACTCTGGAATCCTGGGTAAAGAAGAGGCTGACACATTGGCAAATGTTGGTCGAATTTTAAATTTCCCAATGAACATCCCAATTGATGCCCAGGAAATATACAATGTAATAAAAAATGATATTTGGAATAAATTCAAATCTTTTTGGAAATCACAACTTACCGCTTATACGAGGTAGGTTTGAAAAGTCCGTGCAAAAATAAAAACTACTTACTTGTTTGGGGTAAACATTTTTTATTTTTTTTACATAATCTCCTTTTAGGCTTATACACTTCGTTCAACGATGTTCCAGTTTTTGATCCCTTCCAAATAATAGGATTTGTCCAAGTCTGCAAAATATCGATCAGTGTCTGCAATCACTGATTGCACTGCTATTGCTGCACACAGCAATAGAATCTTTGTCCCGCCAGCCATTTCTTCAAATTGGGGAACAAATAGTAGTCCGGGGAAGCCAAGTCAGAAGAATAGGGGGGATGTGAAACGAGTTGGAAACCTATTTCCATTAATTTTGCGACCACAACTGCTGAGGTGTGTGCTGGTGCGTTGTCGTGATGGAAAAGGACTTTCTTGTGGGCCAACCGTAGGCGTTTTTCTTGCAGCTCGGTTTTTAAACGGTCCAATAATGATGAATAATATGCACCTGTAATAGTTTTACCTTTTTTCAGATAGTCAATAACGATTATCCCCTGCGAATCCCAAAAGACAGTCACCATAACCTTTCCGGCCGAAGGAACGGTCTTCGCCTTTTTTGGTGCAGATTCCCCCTTGGTAACCCATTGCTTAGATTGTTGTTTGGTCTCAGGAGTATAGTAATAAATCCATGTTTCATCCACAGTGACGAAACGTCGCATAAAGTCCTCCGGATTCTTCTGGGACAGCTGGAAACCATCCTTGCAACACTTCACACGATTCCGTTTTTGGTCAAGCGTGAGCAATCGTGGCACCCATCTTGCGGATAGCTTTCTCATGTCCAAATGTTCATGTAAAATATTATGTACCCGTTCAGTAGAGATGCCCACAGCACTAGCAATCTCACTTCCCTGAACTCTTCTGTCATCTATCACCATATCTTGGATTTGATCAATGATTTCTGGAGTCGTGACCTCCACAGCCGTCCAGAACGTTCAGCGTCACTTGTGCTCATATGGCCAGTCCAAAAATTTTGAAACCACTTGTAAACTGTTCTAATCGAAGGTGCAGAGTCACCATAATGTTTATCAATCTTCTCTTTAGTCTCCTGAGGCGTTTTACCTTTCATAAAGTAATGTTTAATCACCACAGGAAATTCTTTTTCATCCATTTCTTGAAAATCACTCGACTTCCTTGATTCACACGAATGCCAAACACAAAGAAATAGACCAATATGGCTGACACTAGGTGTGCGTTTATTCAACAGATGCTACTAACTAAACATGACCTCGATACGCGCCGGTGGTGCCATCTCCCGGACTTTACACGAACTTTTCAAACCATCCTCGTAAATACCAATATGCTAAAATTCATTCATAATTGATAGAAGACATATAACTACAATTATTAGAGCAAGAACGGGTCATTGTTTAATAGGGTTGCACTTATTTAAGCTAAATTTGAGGGACCACCTTCTGTGCGAATGTGGCTCAGTGGAAAGTTTAAATCACCTATTCTTTGAATGCCCAATTGGTACTATTCCCAATTTCGACTTATACAACTTTTTCACTTAGTCAAAATACCCAACGCCACTGTCAATTAGTACAGTATTGGCAAATCCCAAAGAAGATTCAGTTAGTGCCTTGATGAAATTTATTAACATTAACAAAATAAAATTATGAAGCTAAGCTTGCTATAATCAACCTGCTATTCCTTTATCATTCCACTGTGTTCTTTTTTTGTAGTTTTTGATCTTCCCAACACCATTTGTATTGTGATTGTCTGAACTAACATAAGTCACTACGATTTCCTACCAAACCAAAGTTTCAATCACAGCACCAGAACTGAGCTATAACTGTAATCTACTGTGACTTCTGGATGGCCTAGGTGCCAGACT
>JAHBCN010019981.1:0-15433 GCA_019359885.1 Listronotus oregonensis
CGAGTTTAAAAACAAATCAAACCTTACTTGATAAGTTTGGAAAGTTATAGTTTGGATGAGTATTTCT
Source organism: Listronotus oregonensis (assembly GCA_019359885.1). Lineage (NCBI taxonomy): Eukaryota > Metazoa > Arthropoda > Insecta > Coleoptera > Curculionidae > Listronotus > Listronotus oregonensis. The sequence goes on from JAHBCN010019981.1 coordinate 68, forward strand.
CGGCATGATTAATTTTTTTTTAATGTAAATTTTGTATAATTTTATATCCTTATTGTTAAAGTTGGTTTTAAAAGTTTGTGTGTATATTATACTACCAAGTGTACTGCCAGGTTTGGTGTTTGTATTTAGAAAATGTAATATTTTTTGTGTCTATTGACGAAATCCATACATTTATTGTAAATGTCTCTGGAAAAATAAATGATTATAATTATTATTATTATTATTATCATTATTATTATTATTATATTATCTTTATTCTTATTATTATTACTGTTATATTACATATTTGTAACGAATGCCTGCCGTTATTAATTATTAGTTTAACAAGAAAATATTATTTTTTCCAAAACACCTTATTATAATTGTACCGAATCTAATAAACGTTCAAAGAATTATGTGCTGACAAATTTTCCAATTATTTTCAAGCCACAACATCAAAATTTTTAGGTATTCCGCTCGTAAAAAACAAATGCAAACATCAGGGGAACCGGAAATAAACTAATGGATTCGAGTTCACTGTCAACACATTGAAATGCTAATTGGAAGCCTCAACGTTTACCACTTACCCTTTTTATTATTTTTTCTTTTTTCCTTTTCTGATTTGTATAATGAAAAACTTGGGAAAAACACTTTTGGCGTGTTTCTAGTAATTAATTTTCTACCGTAGAAATAATGAGAAGAATACCTAAGGGCTGCTTTTAATTTTAATCTTTTCCCCCCTAGAAGTCAATTCTCTAGTTTCAACTAAAAAATGTCTCAGTAGACCAATGTTGCAAATGAGTCTCGAATACCTGTTTTGTTTCACATTCTTAAGTGTTATACGAGTCTCAATCTCGAATTCGAAATTTTGTCGAATGGCATAATAAAGCAACAATGTAAATGTGGATAATTAAATGGTAAAAAGCTCTTTAAGTAAGCAAATAGTAGACATAACCAATAAAATTTATATCGTTTACAGGTGATTTTGTGTATTTGTGTATTTTATTATCGGTGTAATTTTAAAAAAGAAAAATAAATAAACTGTTATAAAAGAAAGATTACCATATCGTAGTGGAGCCAAGGAAGTTTAAAGGTGTATGGAAGCCCAATGCTATGGCCCATTCGATCAAAAAATGTCCAGCTTAGTATGAAAATAACAGTCAGAGTTGGCCCCGCCGATTCTGCGCAATAACAAAATTCTACGAAATAATTTAATGTGTTGCCTACTTACACACTGATAAATCAGTGTGTAGTTAGGCAACACATTATACTTTTATGAGAGCCGTATTAGTTTTGATTGTTTTGTTTGTGTGATTATATTTTGTGGTTGCAGAAGTTTTTTTGATTTGATAAAAACCTTCTTATTTTAGTGATTAGTGTTTATTAAATTGTGACTATAATTTTGTGTTTATTGTTTGTTACTATAATATTGTAACAAAATGACTAAAAGGTTGTATGGTTTTGTCTTGCAAATCTAAGGGTAACATACCCGCATTTTTACTTTAGTAAGTATTTCCCTTATATTTAAATTAGGTGTTTCTTATGAGACGTAACGTTAGGTAACCGAATAAATAATAATATATCAATTATAAATTATAGAAAATAAAAATTTCATAGGAAATAGCAGTGAGAAAAGTAAGGCAATCTTAACTATTTTTAGGTGATTTCCACAATGTTTGTGTATTTCTGTGGATTATTAAAAAGAAATAAGGTTTACATTTAGGTACTTTTATTTCATTTAATAATTTAGTACATTATTTTAAAGGACCAAAATTATTAATTACTGGGCGGACCAGGCAAATATTAATTTATACAGGTCCCTCTAATTGAATATAAGAAAGTACAATTTTATGTTAAAGTTCTTTTTTGCTTTCTGTGTATTTGTTTAAAAAGAAATTGGATTTTTGGTTTCTTAAACTTACATTATCAACTTTTTAAGCTCAACGTACTGTAGACACATAATATTTAACGGTTACTGTTACAATGGATACCTAGGTACCAAAGGTTACTAAACATTATTAACCACTGTTATTCTGTCTCATGAATGTTTGTTATTAGTAAAAAGTATATGCCTAAAAAGCAGTTATAAAAATTTTCACTTTTTAATGTACAACCACAATATTAGGATAAGATTAAACTTATTTACACTATCTTGCCCTTCTTTTATCACAAAATTGGTGATAAGTGTTTTTATTTATTTACTAAGATTTTTGGTAAAAATACAAAACTATCGACCATTTAAATAGAAGGCTATAAAGTGGCGCCATCTATTCTTTCCATATTATCAGATGATATAAAATCCAATATTACACAATCATTTTAAATATTCTATGGTAGTATCGTTTAATAACCAACAATTTTGTGCAAAACATAAAAAACATTGAATGCTTGAATTAGACATTTGATGATGTCAATTTTATAGATAGTAACAAAGAACTATGGAAGTCCGGCTCTGACCTACTATTCATTGCGCAAACTCCGCGGGGCCAATGCCCCGATTCCCGCTACCCTGCACGCCTGGACAATTTTGTTCTACAGTATTGGGCTTCCATACACCTTTAAACTTCCTTGAGTGGAGCTCAGATAGATGTCGATAAAAATCTCTTAAGGGAAAACCTTACTTCATTCTTGATATTTAAAAAGACCAAACGAAAGTGGATTATTATTGTTTTAAAAAAATCCTAGTGAGAAAAAACATGGAAGCTATGTTGATATAATAAAATATAATTAAATGTAATACCTATAAAGTGTATATAATATAATAGTATTACTAAATACAAAAGATCTGATAACACTGACCAACATTCTAAAACTTTTTTTGCCTCCCTGGAATGATTGTGGCTGGATTTTATATATTTTGGCCTGCTGAATCCAGATCTGGCTTCAGATTTTCGATATCAGCCTTCAATAATGAGGAGAGACACATGTTTTGATATTAAGCAAAATTCAATAAAAACTCACTTTAATACTCATTTATTAATTTAAAAAAAAAAGGTATGATACATTTTAGTAACAGTTAATTTATGTTCAGTATAAACATTTTCAAGTGTTATTTTATTTTAATATTCATTTCCTTGAACTCTTCCTTTTATAAGAAAGACTGGATGTGTCTCGTATTAGGGTCCAGCAATAGTCGGCTAACATATTCGGGCTCCACTTTCCAGTATATCTTTTCTCTATCGATGCGATGTCTTAGTGAAATCGTTCCCCATGCTCGTCCGATATAGCTCCTAGATTTTCAGGAAAAAATTCCAAATGGGAATGGAGAAAGTGAAGTTTTAGGGACATGTTGCATTTTAAAATATGATAGGCCGTGAGCAGTTCTTCCACGAGTTCACGATAATTTTCTGACTTGGTGTTTCCAAGAAAATTTTTGCAAACACTTTCAAATGCATTCCATGCCCGTCTTTCATGGTCACTTAAAATGTCCGTGAAGTTGGCATATTTGAAGGTTGCCTAATTTGGGGACCAACAAAAATTCCTTCTTTAATTTTGGCTTCACTTATACGTGGAAATTTCTCTTTTAAATAGTTGAAAGCATTTCCGTTTTTATCCAGTACTTTTACAAAATTTTTGACCCAATCCTAACTTTATGTGAAGTGGATATTTTTTCTTTCTGAACTAACGGTTCTCGGGTCAAATTTTTAACCCCAACTTCTATTTTTTCACGTGGAGGCCAAACCTTTATTTTATAATGTTTGTCTCTTGCACGGCTGTCCCACTCACACAAAAACAGCAGTATTTTGTGTATCCTGACTCAGTCCTGTCAATAACGCTACCACTTTCAAATCTGCACATATATTCCATTTGTGATCTTCGTACTTTATACATCTGAATATCATCTTCAGATTGTCATATGTTTCTTTCATATTTACCGAATGAGCTATAGGAATGGATGGATGTTCATTTCCATTATAAAGTAAAACAGCTTTTAGACTTGTTTTAGACGAATCTATGAATAGTCTCCATTTATCGGGGTATATGGTAAGTTCAGTTCGACCATTAGGCCAGGAATATCATGGCAAAATACTAAATCACCGTCCGCTGCAAAAAATTTGTGAGTAGATTCCCTTTTTCTGTAGATGGACACCTTAACTCCTTTTTCCAAGAGGTTCCACTGCTGCAGGCGGGATCCGAAGTTCCGCTTTTGTTTTCGGGAGGTCCAAGTCACGAACAAGGTCATTCAATTCACCTTGAGTGATTAAATGAGGTGTATCGGGCAAATCAATGGAACTAGGGATGTAGCTTGGTCCGGCTTCTGGCGAAGTACTTCGAGAGTCTGATTCCGAATCAAGCGTGTAACTCTCAGGTGGTTGGGGAATGGGTAATGAATTGTCATGGGGTACTGGTCGCATTGCAGAACGGAACATTGGGATACTGAATGCTACGCTTAGTTTTGCTAGTAATTCCTTTGATATTCGTCATGCAAAAATAACAATCATCTATGTGATTACGAGGTTCCCTCAAACCATTGGAACTGCAAATGGCATAGATTTATGCGTACCTTTTAGCCATCCCGTCAATGTTCTCGAACACGAACTGCAACACACTTTTGGGGCCCAGGACTTATCTTGATCGCCAACTTTACATCCAAAGTACAGTTCATAAGCCTTTTTACTAGTGAAGATATCGGTTTTTGGACGCCTTCGCGGTAACTTCGCCACAAATATAACAGAATTTATCAGCTTTATTAACACAAATTCGCGTCGACATTTTTCTTACACGTAGATCTATCTAATCGAAAAATCAACAGATGTTTACTAAATGATTATAAAATAACGACTAAAGGGATATTTCAAGCATAGATCCACCTACCTGTCCATAATAATGGGTCGCCCATTTATTACCCCTCTACTAGACCCTTCCGAAAAATCTGAGGCTAATAAAAACATTGGAGGGTTAGTTGTATATTAGTATAAGTCCAAATATTACAAATCACACGATTTTTTATAGGGAGGATTTTTCTGTTAGACAGTGTAATTAGCTAGAAATTTGCGGTTACGCCGATTTTGACCAATTTTGGTGTTTTTGGGGCAATAATTACGAAATTGAATAAATTTTTAGTCAAAAACGTTTCGTTTTTAAGGTATCCATTATTAAACTTTTAAATCAAACTAACCTCATTTACACTCTTCCTTTTTCTTTTTGCAGAGAATTCCTGATTTTTACCCTAAATTGGCACATAGTATTTTACAAACACCTTTTGAAAACTTCTTTTAAATTATTTTTGAACCCTTTTTTTTTCATTTAATTGAAAACCATGTCAAAAAAGTTGCGTAGAGAATCGGGTCCCTGGCTATTAATAACGTTTGTGCGATTGCACAAACTTGACTCAATCCTGACTGGTCTATTTTATTATTAGAATATTTGTAAGACTTAAAAATTAATTTGTTTTATTAACCTAACATCGCAAAGATATATAGCGGAGTGATTTCGTGAGTCTATCGTGTCGTTTTTTTTTTTTGGCGTAGAACCAGGTCAAACCAGTTAGGTTCCTTTAAGTATGTCACCGGGCACATGAAATCCTATTTTACGACATTTTTTTGTGGTCTCGAACTTTTTAAAATAATAATAAGTATTTTTTTTTTAAATTAAAAAAATATTTTTTTTTTCCGTTTCCACCGCCAACTTTAAAACTATCAAAGATACCAAAAAAATTTTTGTGTCAAATTATAGCTCAAACTGTAGCGCTTTTAACCTTATAAACTGTTTGGGCACAATTTGCACTTTCATGCCTTTAAAAATCAGATAAACTAAAAATATATATTTTTTGTATTGAAATTTTCACCAATCGATAAACTTTTTTATTTTTAAAAATATTTTCATACATGCAGCGAAGAAAATATAGCCAATTAATAACAAAAGTTTTTGAAATTTTTTTTCCTAGAGCGTATCGTTTGGCAACAGTGATTTTTTTTCAGACGTAAAAAAGTATTATCGGGACCCAATAGCCCCGCATGCGGATAGCGTGCGTAGTAATACATTGGTAGTGGTGGTTGTCGAAATTTAGAGTGTGCTGTACGTATTTAGAATTTTAAAACAATGAAGCGAATTAATTGTAAAAAAATTGTTCATGATGGATACAAATCTGTTTTACAAAGACCTAGAATACAAGGGTTGTTATCATTACTATCAAGTGATGAAAAAAGGCAGGACAATCTAGCAAAAGAAATTCTGTTAAAAAAATGTTATTTTAAATGGCGAAATGAAAATAAAATATTATAAAGACTGTCGTAAATCTTACACAGATTCTTAAAACTATTATCATAATTTGCAATCAGACAGTGGTGCCGGTCCTTCAAATTATTGTGACACTAAACTTAAATGCGATACTTTTAATATTAGGAAAATGTGTTTTTTGCGACAATAGAAAAAATAAAAAGAAGAAAAGTTAAATAAAAAATCTGTTTAAACAAGTAATTTAAATATTATTATGTACCTACATAGTATAGTTGGTACCTTTATATTAGTTTATATTTTGTACTGAAACAAAATACGAATTTCAATTTTATCCTTATAAATCACGTTTAGGGTATTTACCTATCAAAAAAGTAATAAAGCTGCCAGGAATAGAAACGACATTTATATGATATCTAGATTACGTGGCTATAAAGATTTATTTGCGTTTGATGAGAAATATCATAAATTATGGTACAGCCACTACATTTCTGAAAGAAACATAAAATCGCACAAAAATAGGAAAACGTTTTCCGAACCTACCCGAAAATAGTTTGACAATATCTACCTTTTCTGCAAGTATTAGTAGTGATGTTCAGAGAGATCTTTTACTTCCTAAAGAAATGTCCAAAATTTAAACTTTATTATAATACGTAGTGCAATGGCTTTATGTCAACCCAAAATTGAATTTCCAACATGTACTTGTGTGAAGAAAGGACTAAAATGTTGTAAGGAGTGTAAATTTCGTTCCTGCAATATCATTATTAAAGAATTTAAGGCAGAAATGGATTAAATTTACGCAAAATGCTACTAATGAAGCGCCTAAATAACTACTTACATATTACATTTTTGGGTCTGTAAAAAAATCACCCACGGAATTGGACGATTTTTAAATTTGCAATGTAAAATATACTTTAAGTATTATTATTTAAGGCAAAAAATGCGGATGATGTGGTTTTCACCAAGAAAATTGCAATAAAAATTCTAAAAATTAGTCATTATTTGACATTTTATTTTAACTATTTACGATTTACATGTAATAAATTCATGCATCGCCTCAAGACGTTTACAGTGTTGCTAAACGGAAATATTATTAATTTATAATAAAAAACTTTGCCGTTACCATAAGGATAATTTTCATTAAATTAAAAATATTTGAAATTCAAGCCAGTTACAAATATAATTAGGGAAAATGAAAAGTCGCTTTAACTAACCAGCACTAATCATGACCGACCAGAACGGCGAATTTATAATAAAAAAAATACAATTTAACGAGGAAAACCTAACCGGAACTAACCAGAACTAGATCATAGTTTGAAAGTTGTTGTTTGTTAGTTCTGGTTAGTTTTTTATATAAAAAACAAACTTCAATAATAACAAATTATTACAAAAAGTCTGGCAACATTGCTTATTCAAGCAGCATTCAGACATGTCAAAGAATAGCATCGTATCATGTCTTTATATGGAAAAAAAAATTATATATTCCTGTTTAAAAAAGACGATTAACGAAGCCCTAGTTTATATTTTATGTATGTACTATATTTTTCAAATTTAATTAAAAGACATAAAGCATCCGCAATTTTTTGTTGCTAAAAATGTTTAAAAAATAATGAAGTTTTGAATGTATAATCAAAAAAATAACGAATCCCGTGGGTGGTTTTCTATATCAGCAACCAATAAAAAAAAGTTGAATAAACCTACTAATTAGGTGGGTAATTAATAACAATAATTGATATTTTTGTATGGGTTTAAAAATCTACCCATCTGTTTTGGACATTTAATTTTTTTTCTTTTCTAAACAACTTAAGCAGCCCTTAGATCTGCGTTTAAACCTGTTGATACAACTTTAACTACCTACTATACTTCCACCGATAAGATCTTTGTAGTCGGCCGGCTCGCTAAGCCAAGCGCGCAAAAATATGACTTTGGTCGCTAAAAAAATATCACTGACTCAATACTATAAAAGGAATCTAAAAAATTTTTGTTTTAAAAACTTTTTTTAAACATTAGCTACAATTTGTACGCAGCATGTATGTATAAATTTTCAATAATAAACTTTTTTCTCGATTGCCTAAAATTACGCTACAAAAAATAACAATTTTGAGTTTCGTACTATTTTAAAAATTTAACAAAAAAATATCAGCTTCAAGTGGGACGCTGTTTGAAGCGCTATTGTATCTACTTTAATCTAAAAGAAAAATTAACTTGATAGCATGAATATTATTAAAGATATAGCAGTAGAGAAGTTAAAATACGTGTTTTATTGAAAACCGAATTTTTTTGGGTTTTTTCGAAATAAAAAAACTCTCGACCACCAAAAAATGTCGTAAAAAGTGATTTCGTGTACACGATTACCTTATTAAAGAATCCCACTAAGTCTGGTTTGGTTCTACGCCGGTTTTTTTTTTCTCGATAACTAAACGACTTTTCTTCCAAATTTTACTCCACTAATAGTTTATCGGTATAAAAAAGTAATTTTGAGGAAAAATTGACCCCCATAAAACCAATTCACACATTTATTATTGCAGTACTTCTGGCGCGAGGTAAAAAGAGTTGTTTTTAAAATTAAAAAAAAAGCCTTTTGGCTTTTTCTAGGGTAGGATATGATATAAAAAATAATTTAATCAAAATGTACGTTTAATATTCTCGTCTTTATTTGACCGCATACAATATTATTTTTTCGTTTTTCCAGGAAGGTGCGAAATTACTACGGCTCTTCCAGATGTTCGTTGATGTGTAAATAAATGTTCCGGATACGACCGACATTCGGAATATAAAATGCAAAAAGCGTAATGTGAGGAATGCTGGGGATGCTCTAATATTAGGTTCTTTCTCGTGCAGGTATTGCAAAGGTGTGCTTAATTTTAAAAAAGGATCTAAAACTATTTAATATTCAAGAAAAATATATTGTTGCAGCTACAACATGAGAAATTTAGTGAAAAACAAATGGTGTTTCTTTAATATTGTAAAAAATTTTACAGACGTATTCATTAAATGAAAATACGAAAAAAAACTTTCTATTCAGGATGGTCAAAGTTTAAAGAAAAAAAAAAAAACGAACGGATTACCTTTTTATATCGGCCACCTGTGTAATCGGCCACTTTCAAGCTAACAAAAATCTGCTGGACACCCTTATAAAACAGCAACAGCCAGACAAATCTCAATTTTTATAACCTATTTCAAGTAAATTAATCTTTTTATATTGGCCGAATTTAATTTGGGGTAATTTGTATTTTATTATTTCATGATTGTATCCAGGCAATAGGTGAAAATGCCCAACAATAATATTTATGGCCAGGTTCAAATACCATAAGTGGCTTGGGGGATTATCTTCATATTATATTTTTAGTTGTGTCTTAAATCGATAAGAATAAAGGTATCGTATTTGGAATCGAAAAATGTTTAATTAGGTCCCCAAAAAAAATTTGTAGCCTCGAATGGTTGAACAACTGTTGCCTGGCAATTTACTGGCCACCCTTCTATAAAGTTTTACTGTACATAGAAAATTTGGGTGCGTAGAGTTGAAAACACAATACATCGTTTATCTTATAATCTTGTTTTGCAAAAAAAGTGATAACCGCCAATAAAGGCAAAGTTGCAAAAACCTGTCGTTAAGCAAAAAAGTGTGTTTATTAGTTTTGGGCATAATCGGTCGCCTTAAGAAACGCTCAATTTAGTTGTCTTCTTTTCTTCTTTTTATTTTTGACTAAAATGACTGGCAAGATGTCGTAGTAGCAACGCCGCTTGGTACCGTGAGGGGCGGTCTCGAAGTCGAGAGTGATTCCTAAATCTTTTTTTTAGAAAGTTCTGACAGAAACCGGTTATATCTGGATTTCGGGATTATATTTTGCGGGGCTGAACGTGCGTTGTTTGTTAATAATATCTGGGTAGTTCCTGGTGTCTTAGAGCCAACCCTTAGGAATGATGGCAAAAGGCCAGTCAGCGAGCCAGTGATGGATTGTGTGTGAGTTGGTAGAATTGTAGCAAGAAGGGTTTTGGTACTGCCAAGGTCGTCCTTGACAGAAAACGCTGTCGGTGAAAAATAAGTTTTGGGGAAGCTTTCTCTCTCCTGCTGACCACCAAGGAGACAGCACACGTGAAGGCAATGTTCTAAACGTTAATTTTCAACCCTTGTTTTGGGGATTGTTGAACAAATGCCTAAGTAAATTTCCCGTTTGTTTGTGCTAATTGTAGTACGTTGTTTCGGAGTGAAATGTCACGTTATCCGTATATTTTTTGGGAAATTTATGTCTTCTTAAAGAAGGATTATACCACGTGGAAAACTTGTATGGAACCCTTTTTCTTCGTTAATGTCTTATAAGGGGCGATAGTGGCTCGTTAAGTTTGTGGAAAAAGGTAAGAATTTTACTATTTCACACAGTTTTATCAAATTGCTACTTTGAATTTTTGATCTAACTTTGAAAACATATTGTATTCGATTTTGGGGTTATGATAATTGCGTAGTTAATTTACGGGGTTTTCTTTAAATGGATTTTTTTTTCAAGGGGAGTACTTTGTCTAGAATTTTTATGCTTATTGGGTAATTTATGTAAGGGATGTAATTTCTGTGTTTCGTAAAGTATCATACGTAACCATGCATAAAGCTTAGACGAGTTGTTTTTTTAAGGTTCTTCTTCTTGCTTTCTGTTCTTTTCTTTTCTATTCCGGATTTTAAATCTGTTATTTCTTCAACTTAATTTTGTGTTCCGGCCAATGCAGCTTATGCCTAGTTCCAGTTCGAGTTAATGGATTTAATCCCATGCCTTATGTTGGAGATTCAATGAAAATTCCGTATTAGTTCTATGACTGACCTAGACACCCTTTTAAGCAAAATAATGCTTCCAAAAAACAAAAAATACAGCTAATTTTTAAAAGAAGAAAATGTTTGTAATTAATGTATTAATTAAAAAAAATGTCATGTCGTATCAGCCTTGTTTGAACTGAAATTTTTTGGGGGGAAAAAAACCCCTCAATTTTTAATTTTGTGTTACTTAAACCTGAAAAATTTTTTTTTGGTAAACATAAAATCTAAGAGGGAATTTGGACAAAGTAAAAAATTTGATTTTAAAGTTTAAATTACGAAAGAACATTTTTTTATGGTATACCTTGGGGGTATATAGCCTTTTATTTTAACGCTATTTTTGGGGGGGAATTTAAAAAGGGGAACTTGGATTGAAATTGCAACAATACAATAAGGTTTAACAATTGGGTAAGTATAAGGTTTTTATTAAGTTTTAATTATTTTATTTCTACGCCGGCCCCTTTTAGATAATTTTTATTTTACTTTTTTATAATTTTTAAAAAAATTTTTTTCCCCAAAATTGGGCGTTTACAAGCCTTTATAAATTTGTTTAAATTTCCTAATAAATTTTAAAAAATTTTTCAGTTATTTTCAAAATTTTTTTTCCGGGAAAAAATTGGCCATAAAATTCCGAAAATTTTTTTTTATGAAAGAATTAGAGCACTTCCTAAGAAATTTTTTCCAATATTCTTTTGAATTTTCCCTCTTGAAAATTTTATAATAAATTTCTAATTTTTGGGGCATTCTAAGTTTTCCTTCCCTTTTTTTAATTTGGGTTTTTTTTCCCAAAAAAAAAAAACCCCAAAAACCCCAACCTCAATTTTTAAACTTATTTTAAAAATGTTTAACTTTAAAAGTGCAAGAAATTTTACCATTTTTATTTGATTCGGCGAAATTTTTTTTTGGAAAATTTTACCAATTTTTTTTTAAAACCGATAAACAATTTTTTTAAATTTTTTTTTAAAATTCAAAAATGTTTAGTACCCTTTTTTTAATTTTTAATTTAAATAAAATTTTTTCATGCTTTTTTATAAATGTGCAATGGCCAAAATAATAAATTTAACTGATGAAATTACTAATTTAAAAAAAATTAAATTCTGATACCAACTTTTTTGTTTTTGTGATTTTTGCTTTATTGGGTATAAAACTAAATTAATATAATAAATTTATATAAAAATTTAAATTTTATATTTTTTTAATTTAAATTTTTTTTAAAAATTTATATATAACAATCACGAACAAAATTATTTTTGAATAAAAAGCAAAAATACTTTTTCAAAAATCTAAATTTGCGATGCGCATGATTTTTAAGCAACATTATAATAATGTCGGATGCGACACTGTGTGTTCAAGATTGGAATATAAACCACCAGGTTAGTGTTTAAAATAAGGCTAAAAACTTTTTTCCAAGCAGCACCCATAAATAAGTTTCTAAAAAAAAATACACATAAAAGTAATAAAAATGTTTTAATCAACGCGGGAACTAACGCCTGTTCGCTTGGCATTCCCATCGTCATTTGATCGCATACGATAATATTTTCACGTTTTGCTAGAAAGGTGCAAAATTACTAAAGCCGTTCCAGATGTTCGTGGATGTATACATAAACGTTTCGGATACGACTTTCGGAATATAAAATGTAAAAGGCGTAATGAGGAATGCCGGAGACATATTTTGACGTGAAATTTGAGCTTTTATGAGACACATTACAATTGGGAATTTAATTTCTGGACGGAAGCGCAATAAAATTATCTACGAATTCAAACTGCATGTAATATGAAGTCGCTAAAATGATGCTTTTCAAGCATAAATGTTGTTGCTTACTATTTTCGTTCTTCTCTAACTGTATATTATTATGTATTTTTGTAAAGCTAAGTCCAAAGCCCATTGTTTATATTATGGTTTTTTTTAAAAGGGATCGGGTTTTTAAGGATAATAACGCGAGGCGTCGAAAATTTTGTTTCCCCAGGGCCTTTGGCCCGGGGGGTATACGTTGACCGAAAGCGTTATTATCCTTAATACCCCGGTGCCTTCAACTTTTTTCCCCACTAATATTTTTTATATGAAAAAAATTTTAATAATTTTGAATTATTAGTTTAAACCAAAAACAAGTACTAGCATTTACCTAAAAAAAATTTTCGAAACGTTAATTGTGGTAACCATGGTTTAAGTATTTGTCAATAAGACAGCACAAAAAAAAAATTTTGCGATTAGGCATAAAAATGCCCCAAAATAGTGGAAAATACCCATCTTCCCCAAGATATTTTAGTAAAAGTGCTAAAGCTGAGCATGCGTTAGTCGAGAAAAAGAATTTTTTTCCCTTTTGAGGCCTGGGATTTTTGGAAAACGGGGACCCTGGAAGAAATTTTAGGTTTTTTAAAATTTGGCCCCAATTTTCTTTTTTTTTTGTTTTGTTTGGGGAAGAAAATTATTTTTTAAGGTTCCAAAACAACTTTGGGGGGATGGGAAATTTTTTGGAAAAAAAATTTTTTCCCCCGGTATTTGGGGAAAAAATTTGTAGGGTTTTTTTTACTTTTTTTAAAAAAAAATTTTTTTTAGTTTTTTGAATTAATTTTTTTTTTTTTGTAAAAATCTTAAAATAAAATTTTTGGGGTTTTTTTTTTGGAAATTTTACCCCGGGGATTTTTTTTTAAAAGGGTAAAATTTCCTTTTTTTTTAAAAATATTATTATTTTTATTAATTCCCCCTTTTTTAACATTTATTTTTTTTATCTTTAAAAAAGTATTTTAAAATAAAAAAATTTTTTAATTTTAAAAAAATTTTTAATTTATCTTTTAAAGCCATTTTTTTCGTAAAAAAAAAAATTTTTTAAATTTTTATTTTTTTTTTTTTTTTTTTAAAAATTAAAAATTTTTTTTAGAATTTTTTTTTAGTAAAAAATAAGTTGGAAAACTTAATAGTATTTTTAATTTTGAACTAATTTTCAAGAATTTTTAAAAAAGAATTTAAATTTCTTTTTTTAAAATTTTATTTAATTTTTTTTTCTTTTTTTCATTATATTTTTTTTTTTTTTTGCTTTGTCGAAAAAATTATAATCTTTTGAAAGTTATTATTTTAATTTTTTTTTTCCACAGGTTTACATCCTGGGAAAAAAATCGGTTCATAGGTTCTAGAAAGAAATATTTTTCCCCCATTCCCTCCTAACAACCTTTTTTTGTCAGGTTTGCTTTTGGTGGAAAAAGAAACATTCCCCTAAAATTTTTTTGTTTAGGGATCTCCCATTTCCCCAAAACACATTTTTATGTCGACCTGTCCCCCGTTTTTTTCATCTGAAAAAATTTACTTATTTTTTATTACCTTTTTTTATATTTCCAGGGAATAACCCAAAAACCTTTTTAACGCAGGTATTTGCCATGGAGGGGCTTTTTTCTTCACTTAGCTGTAAGTTTTTTCCGGTGGTTTTTTGGGGCCTCCCCAGTGGATCGAAATCTCTATTGCCAATCTTAGAGGTGTGGCTTTTTTGTTAGCTAGGATGACTGCACGATGGATTTGGCTGGTTTCCGGGGTATTCCGCGCCCCCCCTTTTTCGAGGAAGATGGAACCTTTCTATGCCTGAGTTTGGGTAATGGGCTCTGTGTTTTCGGAACTCAACACGGGTTTTAATATTAATTTGATCGAGCTCTGTTTTCGCCTACTTAATAATTCCAAAGTTATAGGTAAGTGATGAAGTGACATAGGTATTATGGCCATAGCCACATTTTTAGCCGACAATTTGGAGCGAAGAATTAAACATACTAGCTACAGGTAAGCATGGCCGGATTAAGTTTTATGGGGTCCAGGGCTAATATAGGATCAAGGGGCCCCTTATAAATAAAATGCAAAAAATATTATTTATAACACTACATATATATTACTTCTAATAAAGTTAGAGTCAGTCTGTAAACGCATTTTGATAGATAGTCTTTTTAAGAGTGCTGAAAAATTATTTTTTTTTTTCAACTCATGTTTCCTTTAACAAAAGAAAGATTTCCCGTTTAACCCCGTAATTTTTTTCGATCGATTGCGGCGGTATACTTTAAGGGTTACATTTCTGTATTGCGTTATAGATATAGACGGCGAAGGGGCCGCAAGCCGCAATGTATGAACAGATTACAGTGTTGGCCCCTCTAATGATTTTTAGTAGACTATTGATTTCAAAATTTTCTACTGACCTAATCATTTTTTAAACTCATTAACTATGATTCATTTAAATGTGTTTGACCTTTCCCCGTCATTCAGGAAGGGGGCCCGTTTTAGAAGGGCCCCGTCATTCAGTGGGCTCCGTCATTCAGTGGGCCCCGTCATTCAGAGGGGCCTCTGCGGGCCCCTCTGAATAAGGGGCCCGGGTCCGGCCCCCCCTTTGGCCCAGGTTAACCACCTTTTTCGGGTTTTGGCAAAACCCTGACGAGGG
>JAHBCN010019982.1:0-15471 GCA_019359885.1 Listronotus oregonensis
GTATGTTTTTTTCTTTCTTTAAATCTTTTCTTAATAAGATCCTACTTTAAACTCTGTGATTATGAAATTTTCCATGTTTTAATTTTTTTCTTTAAATCTTTTGTTCCCCGGCTGAAATATATATATAATAAATATTAAAAAAATCATCTATTTCTTTAGATGTTATAGAGCTGAGTATTTAACATAAAATATTAATTATTAAATCGTTTAAATTTATTTGCTTTTTTTTTTTTTAGCCTGCAAATACCAAAAAAAAGAACCCCAAAAAAAAAATGGTGGGGCTGGGTGTCAGACTAGGATTTTCTAAATTTTTTTCTGTTCCGCTGAACTGCAAAAATCGAGAAAATGCCTAATTTCAGATATTAACTTTTTTTTTTAATTTAAAAGTATAAAAAATAGGGGGAAATTTCATTTAATATAGACTTATATTTTTACAAGCCTTTTAAAAAGTTACATAACCTTTTTGTCTTAATGCAATATTTAAGACTCGATTTAAAATTTAAAAAAGAAAAATTTAAAAAAAAATTTTTTTATTTTTAATTTTTTTTGGCAAATTTTAAGTTTTTTTGGTATTCAAATGATTAAAATAAAGGTTTCCCCAAATGGACATAATGGCGGAAACCCCCTAATTCGCCGGCTAATTTTTTTTGGACGATTAAAAAAAAAAAAAATTAAAATTAAAAGTTTTTTTTTAAATTAAAAACTGTTAACGTCTATACATAAACAATTGGAAAAACCCCGGAATTAAAAAAAAATTTTTTTTTTCGTATATAAAAAAAAAACAAAAGGTAATTACTTTAAACTGTTTAAATTAAAAAAAAATTTTTAACCATGACAACGACTCAGTTTACACTGTGACTTTTTAAATATTGAATTCGAACCTTTATAGCACAGTAAACCCCCGACAGTGAATCGCTAAAAAAAAAATTCCAGAAATTATTAAATTTTAGATCATATTTTATAAAAATTTGCTTTTAAAAAAAAGGTAAATATTTTTTTTCTTTTGTGTCAAATAAGTTAACCTACTGACAGGAACAAATACATATTTTGGGAAATACCAACTTTTTAACAATGTTTTACCAAAAGGTTTTAAAAAAACAAAAAAAAAAAAACCCAATATTTAAAATGAATAATTTAAGGACCGTCTTGGGCCCCCAAATTTTTATTTATTTTTTTATTATGAGCCCCCAAATTCTAGTAAGTACAAAATTTTTTTTAAAAAAAAAATTTTTCCCCCCAAATACAGTTTTTCACAAAAAAAAACGGTCCCTTTAAAATTGCAATAAATTTTTTTTTTAAACCTTTTTTTCTTTTTTTGCTTTTTTTTTTCAATTTTTAATTGCTAAAAAAAATTGTCTGTATCCCAGTCCTCTGTTGCTCAGACATTAAAATAAATTTTTTTCTATTCTGATATTTGACCTCTCAACGTCACAAAGCTGTGCTTTAGGTAATTTTTAACACGTAGCCCCCTTTGGTAACCCTACTTCTATATCTATCTCTTTCGCTTACTTATATACTGTAAAAACAGGCTGTGGTGCCGATGATCAATTAAATAACCTATGAATAGAACACTGGATCTGTGAATTCTAAGACATTTTTTTTTAAAAAACCGAAAATATTTACCCAACCCCAAGTCCCTCCTATAACCCCCGTGAAGAAATACTTGTTTTTTTAAAACGCTGTATCAGTTTCTAAGGTGGATCTTCATTAAATCCGACTTATTCAATTTTTAATTTTTTTTTTCACTACAAATTTGCTAAGATTTGTATGAAAATGGTTTTGAGGGGAAAATTAATATTTAGGGTTTAAGTTTATTTAAATACCTATTTCCACTTGATAAATGTGTCTCAAATAGTTCGAATGAGTATATAAATTTAATATTTTCTTAAACGCGTAATTTACAATGTGCAAAATTGTTTTGTTTAAATGCAGTCACGAGCATGGTAATTTAGATTAAAAAATAGTATTATACCTTGAACTGTAGTACCTACTCAAATTAAAAATCAATGTGTTCTACGAATCTAAAAGGTCAATAACTGAAGGCCTTATGTAAAATATTTCGGAGATATTTCAGAAAAAAAAACTAAGATTTATAATTTTGTTCAGTTTCAGGATCCTTCTTAGAAAGACCGAAAAATTAAATATTTTTTAAATGTTTGTTATTATATTTTAATGAATCTTAGGATAAAAATAATATCATAATGAATCCTATATGATCATACTTTTAATCTTAAATTATAAGCTTTTACCAATGATCAGCCTTAATATGGATTTTGGTAAATGACTCGAAAGTTGTCTCCACTGCGATTTTGACCAAATTTAGTATACGGAGGTTTTTTGGGGCGCTGATCACGAATCTAAAAACATTTTTTTCGGCACCGTTTCATTTTCAAGATATTCATTATCAAAGTTGAAAATCAAACTAACAAAATTTTCACTATTTTCCCCCTTTTTTTTGTACACAATTTATAAATTTTTTCACTAAATTGCCCCCAATATTTCCCCCATAAAAATTTTTTTTTTATTAATTTGTATTTTTTTTTCCCTTAAATTCCCCCCTTTAATGTAAAAGGCCCCCGGGCCCTATTTGCTGATAAAATCCCTAGTGTATACATGGTACCCCGGGGTTTGAAAGTAAAAAATTGCAATTAAATGCAAAAAAATTTAAAAAAAAAAAAAAAAATTTTTAAAAAAAGGGGTTTTAAAACACTTTTGCCAATTTATTGTATAACTCAAGAATTCTGTGCAAAAAAAAGGAAAAAAATAGTGAAAAAAAAGTCGGGTTTAAATTTTTTAAATTTGATTTTAAAAATTTTGAAAATGAGACGTTACCAAAAAAAAAATTTTTTTGATTCGTAAAAAACCCTCGTTCCAAATTTTTAAAAAGGGAGAAGGAATTTTTTTAAAAAAATTTCCGATTTTAATAAAATCAGACCTTTCAACAAACAACAGAAACCAAACTTTTATGACATTAAAAAAACTTCCCAAAAGGTTTTTTTTTCATTCACCCTCATCTTACCCAACAAGTATTAAACACAGATTGGTAAATAGAATACAAATGCGATTTTTTTAGGTCAAACACTCAACAAAACCAGGTCAAACGTCAAAACGAAAAAAAAAGTGTCAGGACAAAACTGACTTTAAGTTTTTTTTTTTATCCAAATACCAAAGGGGGTAAAACCCATTTAAATACTTGTGTATCTGAACAATGTGTTTTTAGTACTCGAGGCAATCTATCACAGTCAGGGTTGGCAAGTTTCAGGCAGGGTGGTTAATACCACTGGTTTTAACCAGGTTAAAATCGGATGGGTTAAAATCACTTTTGATCCTTAAGTGGTCAAAAATGGTCAAAACATATGAATCCCTACTTTTAGTTGTCGGGGTTTTAAATTTAGTCTTTAAATGTTTAATTTCCATAAAGACAAAACCAGCAATTCAAAAATCACAAACAATAGCGCAAAAATTAACGGGTATATGACACATAACCTATATCTGTTAGGAGTCAGGTATAGAGCCCTATAGGTTTAAAATAAAAAAAAAAAAATTAAAACCTCGAATTAAATTCGCTGTTAAAAAAAAACAATACAAAGGTTTTCATCACTTAAATTAAAAAAATTTTTTTTCGATTTTGATCCACTGTTTAAGTTCTATCTAAAAAAAACCAAAAAAAAATTTGCGAAAACCCTTTTTAAAATTGGCGCTAATTAATAAAGAAAACCCCAAAAAACAAACACCTGAAGTTTCGAACGTTCGTTGAACGGTAGGGCCGACTGTAATAACAGGCCTGAAATTAAATGTCGCGTCGCATCCAAGATATTACCATCGACGAACTAAACAAAAGACAAAACTTTAAATGAGAATATTTTTAATATTTTAAACAAAAAACTATGTTTGTTTTATGGTGTCTTTAGGGTGGTTATTTTCTAAACATGTATAAAATGTGTGTAATAAAAAAGACAAATACAATAATTAGGATTGTTCAGACTTAGACAATAAAAAAAAAAGTTTTTTCTAAACAAAACTACCTCTTTTTTAAAATGAATTTTAAAGGACATAAATACACTTTACATTTATAATCCGAATTCAACCTTTACAAAAAAAATTCATAAAATATGAATATTTTTTTTTCGAAAACAAAAAAATAGTAATTTTACAAAGAAAAACTACCATTTTTTTTAAACGGAATATGAAAGATATATACTTTTTCCATCTAAAGACCAAATATTGACCCTTTAAGTTTCCCGGAACAACCCCAATTCAACCCTTAGATAAGGAAAATCTGTTAACAATGACAAAAAAATATTTTTTTAAAAACAAAGAAAAACTACCATTTTTTTAAACGAAATATGAAAGATATATACCCTTTCCATCTACAGACCAAATATTGACCCTTTAAGTTTCCCGGAACAACCCCAAGTCAACCCTTAGATAAAGAAAATCTGTTAACAATGACAAAAAAATATGTCTTTAAAAACAAAGAAAAACTTCCATTTTTTTAACGAAATATGAAAGATATATACCCTTTCCATCTAAAGACCAAATATTGTCCCTTTAAGTTTCCCGGAACAAACCCAATTTAACCCTTAGATAAAGAAAATCTGTTTAAAATGACAAAAAAATATTAAAAAAAAAAACTACCATTTTTTTAAAACGGAATATGAAAGATATATACCCTTTTCATCTAAAGACCAAATATTGTCCCTCTAAGTTGCCCGAAACAACCCCCAATTTAACCGTTAGATAAAGAAAATCTGTTTAGAATGACAAAAAAATATATTTTTTTTTAAACAAAGAAAAACTACCATTTTTTTTAAACGGAATATAAAAGATATATACCCTTTTCATTTAAAGACCAAATATTGACCTTTTAAGTTTCCCGGAACAACCCCAATTTAACCCTTAGATATAGAAAATCTGTTAACAATGACAAAAAAATATTTTTTTAAAAAACAAAGAAAAACTACCATTTTTTTTAACGGAATATGAAAGATATATACCCTTATCCATCTAAAGACCAAATATTGTCCTTTAAGTTTCCCGGAACAACCCCAATTTAACCCTTAGATAAAGAAAATCTGTTAACAATGACAAAAAAATATTTTTTAAAAACAAAGAAAAACTACCATTTTTTTAAACGGAATATGAAAGATATATACCCTTTCCATCTAAAGACCAAATATTGTCCCTTTAAGTTTCCCGGAACAACCCCAATTTAACCCTTAGATAAAGAAAATCTGTTAACAATGACAAAAAAATATTTTTAAAAAAACAAAGAAAAACTACCATTTTTTTAAACGGAATATAAAAGATATATACCCTTTCCATCTAAAGACCAAATATTGTCCCTTTAAGTTTCCCGGAACAACCCCAATTTAACCCTTAGATAAAGAAAATCTGTTAACAATGACAAAAAATATATTTTTTAAAAAACAAAGAAAAACTACCATTTTTTTAACGGAATATGAAAGATATATACCCTTTCCATCTAAAGACCAAATATTGTCCCTTTAAGTTTCCCGGAACAACCCCAATTTAATCCTTAGATAAAGAAAATCTGTTAACAATGACAAAAAAATATTTTTTAAAAAAACAAAGAAAAACTACCATTTTTTTAAACGGAATATAAAAGATATATACCCTTTCCATCTAAAGACCAAATATTGTCCCTTTAAGTTTCCCGGAACAACCCCAATTTAACCCTTAGATAAAGAAAATCTGTTAACAATGACAAAAAATTTTTTAAAAAACAAAGAAAAACTACCATTTTTTAAAACGGATTATAAAAGATATATACCCTTTCCATCTAAAGACCAAATATTGTCCCTTTAAGTTTCCCGAACAACCCCAATTTAACCCTTAGATAAAGAAAATCTGTTAACAATGACAAAAAAATATTTTTAAAAAAAAGAAAAACTACCATTTTTTTAAAACGGATTATAAAGATATATACCCTTTCCATCTAAAGACCAAATATTGTCCCTTTAAGTTTCCCGGAACAACCCCAATTTAACCCTTAGATAAAGAAAATCTGTTAACAATGACAAAAAATATTTTTTAAAAAAAAGAAAAACTACCATTTTTTAAAACGGATTATAAAGATATATACCCTTTCCATCTAAAGACCAAATATTGTCCCTTAGTTTCCCGGAACAACCCCAATTTAACCCTTAGATAAAGAAAATCTGTTAACAATGACAAAAAAATATTTTTTTAAAAAAAAGAAAAACTACCATTTTTTAAACGGATTATAAAGATATATACCCTTTCCATCTAAAGACCAAATATTGTCCTTTAAGTTTCCCGGAACAACCCCAATTTAACCCTTAGATAAAGAAAATCTGTTAACAATGACAAAAAAATATTTTTAAAAAAAAGAAAAACTACCATTTTTAAAACGGATTATAAAGATATATACCCTTTCCATCTAAAGACCAAATATTGTCCCTTTAAGTTTCCCGGAACAACCCCAATTTAACCCTTAGATAAAGAAAATCTGTTAACAATGACAAAAAAATATTTTTTTTAAAATAAAGAAAAACTACCATTTTTTAAAACGGATTATAAAAGATATATACCCTTTCCATCTAAAGACCAAATATTGTCCCTTTAAGTTTCCCGGAACAACCCCAATTTAACCCTTAGATAAAGAAAATCTGTTAACAATGACAAAAAAATATTTTTTAAAAAAAAAGAAAAACTACCATTTTTTTAAAACGGATTATAAAAGATATATACCCTTTCCATCTAAAGACCAAATATTGTCCCTTTAAGTTTCCCGGAACAACCCCAATTTAACCCTTAGATAAAGAAAATCTGTTAACAATGACAAAAAAATATTTTTTTAAAAAACAAAGAAAAACTACCATTTTTTTAAAACGGATTATAAAAGATATATACCCTTTCCATCTAAAGACCAAATATTGTCCCTTTAAGTTTCCCGGAACAACCCCAATTTAACCCTTAGATAAAGAAAATCTGTTAACAATGACAAAAAAATATTTTTTAAAAAATAAAGAAAAACTACCATTTTTTAAAACGGATTATAAAAGATATATACCCTTTCCATCTAAAGACCAAATATTGTCCCTTTAAGTTTCCCGGAACAACCCCAATTTAACCCTTAGATAAAGAAAATCTGTTAACAATGACAAAAAATATTTTTTTAAAAAAAAAGAAAAACTACCATTTTTTTAAAACGGATTATAAAAGATATATACCCTTTCCATCTAAAGACCAAATATTGTCCCTTTAAGTTTCCCGGAACAACCCCAATTTAACCCTTAGATAAAGAAAATCTGTTAACAATGACAAAAAAATATTTTTTTAAAAAATAAAGAAAAACTACCATTTTTTTAAAACGGATTATAAAAGATATATACCCTTTCCATCTAAAGACCAAATATTGTCCCTTTAAGTTTCCCGGAACAACCCCAATTTAACCCTTAGATAAAGAAAATCTGTTAACAATGACAAAAAAATATTTTTTAAAAAAAAAAGAAAAACTACCATTTTTTTAAAACGGATTATAAAAGATATATACCCTTTCCATCTAAAGACCAAATATTGTCCCTTTAAGTTTCCCGGAACAACCCCAATTTAACCCTTAGATAAAGAAAATCTGTTAACAATGACAAAAAAATATTTTTTTAAAAAATAAAGAAAAACTACCATTTTTTTAAAACGGATTATAAAAGATATATACCCTTTCCATCTAAAGACCAAATATTGTCCCTTTAAATATAGTTAAAAATAGTTAAAACAAAAGTTGTAGAGAATTTAATTACAAACATTTTTCAATTTATTTCTGTACGTCGAGTAATCGACTGCGAGATGTTAATGCGCGGTTATTTCCTAACCCCTTGTGTTGTTTTTTTCGATCATATCGCGATCACGATAATGCGCTGGAATAAGAAAATAAAAACACAAATTGCCCAGAATCATTTAGCCTGCTTCTGGTTTTTCAATAAAAGTGTAGCGAAGAGGGTAATGTGACGCGTGGGGTAATGCAACGCACGTCGTGTTCTATAGTACTAGAACACATTTTATTGTATTTTTTTTGCATATTAGTTGTTTCTTCTGACACAAGTTTCTGACACCGCGTCAATGACACCAGATAACTCGCCTGCGCCATATTACCCCACACTCCCCTACATCAAATAATAGACTGGATATTTCGCCATTTTTGTTTTCATTTACTTATTCAAGGTTGGGAAATGGCCGCGCATGAACATCTTCCAGTCGATTACTCGACTTACCGAAAAGTCACAGAAAAAAAAAATGAAAAATGTTCTTTAATTAAATTCTCTACAACTTTTGCTTTTATTATTTTTTCATAAAATAACTATTCGTAAGAGAAGATTACAAAAAATGACCAAAAACTGCAAATAAAAAAAAATGGACTATTTTTGGCCTCTAAAACAATTTTTTTCGTGATCAGCGACCCAAAAGACTCCGGGTACCGTTGCAGAAATCCATGGAACTCTGGTGGCATGCCCAAAGAACAAGCGATCTTGTATGTTTTTCAGGGTAACTCCTTTATTAGAAGAGATTTGTATAGGGTTTCTCCTTTATTAGAAGAGATGAGGGTTGCCGTTTGCACAATACCGTGCAACTTTTTTGTAAAACAAAATATGCTATAAATAAAAGTTTCATGACCCTCTGAGTTTTACAGGCACGGGGTAAAATTAAAAATTTGCATTGGGGCACCGCCCGTATCTCGACTTTAATGTATTCTATTAAAAAAGTACAAACCTATTTATACATATTTTCGTTGTGTAGAATCTATTGGTGTAGTCGGCGGTTTTCTTTTTTTTGACTTTAAGTATAACTTAAACGAAACATAGTTTTAAAATTATTCCCAGTAGACATGATAAATAGTTTTTGTCAAATACGATGTCACCTTAATTATTTCAAATAAAGAGACAAAATAGTTTAAAATTTAAAAGATGCAATTGCGCCTATTTTAATTCGGTCTACTTTGTTAACATGTATTAGAATAAAGATTCGGTGCTCTTTAAAAGAAAAAAAAACATAAAAAGTATAAAATGTCGGATTTTTACTGACGGCCCACTTTGCTTTTTATATGGACTATTTATACAGACAGGTGCGGAAAGCGGCACATTATAAAAAGCAAAGGCGGTGCCAGTTCATATCGAACCTTTTTAACTACTGTTTATGTTTTTTTTTACAGAGCACCGAATTTTCATTCTAATACTAATCCAACTATACTACTTCATTCAAAATTTTTTGGACAAATGCCCTCGGGGCATATTTTTTATTTACACTAAATTATATTCTTTATGCACGTACAAACCAGATGTGGGTAAAGAGAGTTTTAGAGAAAGAAAGAAAGATTACCCATTGAACGTTGTTTTTTTATAATTAAGAACTTAATGTCTTTTTAAGGTATATATATTTTTTAAATCTTATTGCGACAAATATTTTTTTATTTTTATTTCAATTAAATTATCTTTTATTCACACAACATAGGTGGCTGTAAATCTTGTAAAATATATAAGCAATTTATGAATATTATTTTTTGCATATACCTAATAAGGGAATTAAAGTGGAAGTGTTTCAAAATAGTTTCTATGGTTTTAAGTGTTTACGTTTTTTTTATTTATTTTACGCATTTATTTTGGTACATACAAATAAAAGTGGGATGGTTCCAGGACCTTTTATAAAATCACCGATTTTTGTTGATTTTTAGATCTGAATGGTTCCTTCATTTCCCGTTTTTAAGGTGGTTTTCTTCATTAAAAAAATATCATTTTTTAAGGACTTTTGTATAAAATGGCGAAATTAAAAAATATCCAGACAAGTTAAAGGGTCTAAAAACGGACTCTTGTTATATAAGGGTGAATTGCGACCGCTCCGGTAAACATAAATTCACCATATTTGGTTTTTAGATGGAAACGGGGTACCTATATCTTTCTAATTCTATTTTTAAAAAATGGTGCTTTTTCTTTGTTTTTAATTTTTTTTTTTATTTTTTTACGGACTTTTGTTATATAAGGGTGAATTGCGACCGCTCCGGTAAACTTAAATTCACCATATTTGGTTTTTAGATGGAAAAGTATATCTTTATATTCCGTTTAAAAAAAATGGTGCTTTTTCTCTGTTTAAAAAAAAATTTTTGTCATTGTTAACAGATTTTCTTTATCTAAGGGTTAAATTGGGTTGTTCCGGAACTAAAGGGACAATTTGGTCTTTAGATGAAAAGTATATATCTTTCATATTCCGTTTAAAAAAATGGTGATTTTTCTTTGTTTTTAAAAAATATTTTTTTGTCATTTTAACAGATTTTCTTTATCTAAGGGTTCAATTGGGTTGTTCCGGGAAACTTAAAGGGACAATATTTGGTCTTTAGATGGAAAGGGTATATATCTTTATAATCCGTTTTAAAAAAATGGTAGTTTTTCTTTTTTTTAAAAAATATTTTTTGTCATTGTTAACAGATTTTCTTTATCTAAGGGTTAAATTGGGGTTGTTCCGGAAACTTAAAGGGACAATATTTGGTCTTTAGATGGAAAGGTATATATCTTTTATAATCCGTTTTAAAAAAATGGTAGTTTTTCTTTTTTTTTAAAAAATATTTTTTGTCATTGTTAACAGATTTTCTTTATCTAAGGGTTAATTGGGGTTGTTCCGGAAACTAAAGGGACATATTTGGTCTTTAGATGGAAAGGGTATATATCTTTATATCCGTTTTAAAAAATGGTAGTTTTTCTTTTTTTTAAAAAATATTTTTTGTCATTGTTAACAGATTTTCTTTATCTAAGGGTTAAATTGGGGTTGTTCCGGAAACTTAAAGGGACAATATTTGGTCTTTAGATGGAAAGGGTATATATCTTTTATAATCCGTTTTAAAAAAATGGTAGTTTTTCTTTTTTTTTAAAAAAATATTTTTTTGTCATTGTTAACAGATTTTCTTTATCTAAGGGTTAAATTGGGGTTGTTCCGGGAAACTTAAAGGGACAATATTTGGTCTTTAGATGGAAAGGGTATATATCTTTATAATCCGTTTAAAAAATGGTAGTTTTCTTTGTTTTTTAAAAAATATTTTTTGTCATTGTTAACAGATTTTCTTTATCTAAGGGTTAAATTGGGGTTGTTCGGAAACTTAAAGGGACAATATTTGGTCTTTAGATGGAAAGGGTATATATCTTTTATAATCCGTTTTAAAAAAATGGTAGTTTTCTTTGTTTTTTAAAAATATTTTTTGTCATTGTTAACAGATTTTCTTTATCTAAGGGTTAATTGGGTTGTTCGGAAACTTAAAGGGACAATATTTGGTCTTTAGATGGAAAGGGTATATATCTTTATAATCCGTTTTAAAAAAATGGTAGTTTTTCTTTTTTTTAAAAAATATTTTTTTGTCATTGTTAACAGATTTTCTTTATCTAAGGGTTAAATTGGGGTTGTTCCGGAAACTTAAAGGACAATATTTGGTCTTTAGATGGAAAGGGTATATATCTTTATATCCGTTTAAAAAATGGTAGTTTTTCTTTGTTTTTAAAAAAATATTTTTTGTCATTGTTAACAGATTTTCTTTATCTAAGGGTTAAATTGGGTTGTTCGGGAAGGATCAATATTTGGTCTTTAGATGGAAAGGGTATATATCTTTTATATTCCGTTTAAAAAAATGGTAGTTTTTCTTTGTTTAAAAAAAAATATATTTTTTGTCATTCTAAACAGATTTTCTTTATCTAAGGGTTAAATTGGGGGTTGTTCCGGGCAACTTAGAGGGACAATATTTGGTCTTTAGATGGAAAGGGTATATATCTTTCATATTCCGTTTAAAAAAATGGTAGTTTTTTTTAAAATTTTTTGTCATTTAAACAGATTTTCTTTATCTAAGGGTTAAATTGGGTTTGTTCCGGGAAACTTAAAGGGACAATATTTGGTCTTTAGATGGAAGGGTATATATCTTTCATATTTCGTTAAAAAAATGGAAGTTTTTCTTTGTTTTTAAAGAATATTTTTTGTCATTGTTAACAGATTTTCTTTATCTAAGGGTTACTTGGGGTTGTTCCGGGAAACTTAAAGGGTCAATATTTGGTCTTAGATGGAAAGTATATATTTTCATATTTCGTTAAAAAATGGAGTTTTTTTTTTTTAAATATTTTTGTCATTGTTAACAGATTTTCCTTATCTAAGGGTTGAATTGGGGTTGTTCCGGGAAACTTAAAGGGTCAATATTTGGTCTTTAGATGGAAAAAGTATATATCTTTCATATTCCGTTTAAAAAAAATGGTAGTTTTTCTTTGTAAAATTACTATTTTTTTGTTTTCGAAAAAAAAATATTCATATTTTATGAATTTTTTTTTTGTAAAGGTTGAATTCGGATTATAAATGTAAAGTGTATTTATGTCCTTTAAAATTCATTTTAAAAAAGAGGTAGTTTTGTTTAGAAAAAACTTTTTTTTTTATTGTCTAAGTCTGAACAATCCTAATTATTGTATTTGTCTTTTTTATTACACACATTTTATACATGTTTAGAAAATAACCACCCTAAAGACACCATAAAACAAACATAGTTTTTTGTTTAAAATATTAAAAATATTCTCATTTAAAGTTTTGTCTTTTGTTTAGTTCGTCGATGGTAATATCTTGGATGCGACGCGACATTTAATTTCAGGCCTGTTATTCCCAGGTCGGCCCTACCTTCAACGAACGTTCGAAACTTCAGGGTCATTATTATTGCCAGGTTTAAAAAAATATATTTAAACTTTTGACCAGTGATTTTAACCAGTTTTGGACGGTTAAAACCAATTTTCAATCGAAAAAAAGTGTTTTTTGGCAACCCTGATCACAGCCCAACATTACATTAAATTAAAAATATCTTTATTCGATTTTTGGCTGTTTTGGACTTTTCGGGCCTCTTCCGATATTTGGTCTATATGCATCAAAAAAAAAAATATCGGACCCGTGAATTAACAACTTATGAACGGTGGGTGGCATGTAAAGCCATGGATATAATTGTACAAAATTCCTGGCTGTATCCAGTTTGGTTTAGTCTTAGTTTAGTTTATTTAATTAATGTCAATATACAATGGATCTGCTTGTATACTTATTTCTAGCATATTTTGCATATTTAGTCTTTTAAAGCTTAATAAATACCCTTGCACACACATCAGCCGGCCAAATATTTTTACCACAAAATAATAGGGCTAAGTTGGTTTTATAAGATGGTGATAATATTGAAAATGATAATATTACAAACCGGTGACCCTAATTTCACCCTACAAAGGTTTTATTGTATAACTCAAACCAACAAAAATTATATTAAAATAAAATAATTACATAAAAATAAATAATAGGTCCCTTAAGATAAACTTACCTTAAAATAAATTAACTCATATTTTAGTAAAACTTTCATTTGTGTAATTAAGTAATATTCAGCGAATAATAATTATTATTTAAGTAGATCTAAATAAGCTATTCTTTACGCTATTGTTTACGCTTTCTTGACAGGTTATTAGGCCATTAGATGTATCAGAATTATTTTGATATTATTTTGATATTATTAGTATAAAATCAATTATTATAAGGATATTTTCATGATTAACTTGTTCTTTTATAACTCTATGTCCATTGTCCATATATTTTAAGTAGTTACATCAAACACTGCAGTGGTACATTTGTAAAAATTGTGCCTCGAATTGTGCAAAATTCCTTTTGCACATTTTTTTTTAAAATAGAATTGATAATACAGGGTAAGTTCTGTAGAAGTTACAATTCACAAAAAAACCACCAGTTTTTATTAAAGTGTAAAAAGGCACATTTTTTTACATCTGATGAATTAATTTTATTTTTACTGTTCCAAAATATTAATGAAATGATTCATACCTAAAAGGCAACATAATCTAAAGTATCCTAAAATAATTATATATAAAAAAATATTTTAGGATAAAATATTAACTACCTAAATACAAGATAAATATCAGATCCGTGAATTAACAGCTTATGTTATGTATGGTGGGTGGCATATAAAACCATGGATATAAGTAATTGTAAATTCCTGGCTGTATCCATTTTTTTGTTTAGTTTAGTTTAAAGTTATTTTTGTTTATTTAATTAATGTTAACAAATCATACACTTTAATCACACAGGTCAAAATTAAAGTAAGATAATAAATATAAAAAATAAACAACCAAAACTAGTAAAATAATTAAAAAAAAAAAAATAAAATACATATGTATATTGTCAGATGTAAACAACAATAAAAAAAAAAAAAAAAAGAACAAACGAAGTTATCCAGAACAAAGTATTTCAGACTCGATTTCAGACTATAAAAATGAAAAAACTGGAAATAATCTTGTCGATCTCCTTCAAAGAAAAAGGAGTTATCTCCAGAAAATGCTTTTTTAGCTTAGACTTTAATTCAAGAAGAGGCAACATCCTTACTGATGTCAGTTTGTTGGAATATTTTATACTAAAATAATTTATCACCGGTTTTTTGCCCTTGTTAACCTAGTGTTGGTAGGAAATATGTTATTTCTGCTACGGGTTCTAGAGCTATGGATGTCGAGTGTGTTTCATACTGGTCTACAGGTTTTCAGATAAATAGGATACTTTCTAGTGCATTTTGGGGCAGGCAGTGTGGGAATTTACTTATGAGGGCATAATTTCTAAATTCTTCAATAATTATGTTATAGCTACTTTTGATACAGTAATTAAAATTATAATATGCATTTTCTTTAATAAGCCCTTATCCACTCCCCGTAATTTGAGACACCCCTACTTGGATTACTGAAAAACCTTCCACCGTCTTTCCATCATTACCAAAACCACGTTTAGGCTTGGCTACAATTAATCCCATTTTATTTTTAATTTATTTTTAATACGAATTTTATTTTGAGCTACAATTTTCTTATTGTTACTTCGAACTTGCCATTTTTTTAAGGGAATTTTGTAACCAACATGCAAACGACATTCAAAAGGCCTGATCCCCCAATGTAGCACCATTGATTTGCCAAGCACAAATTATATAAATTAAAAGTGCTTACAATTAAACTTTTAAAAACTGCTTTAAGCAGAGGCCTGGTTTTAACCAAGATTTTTTGGAGATTTGTATGGAACTATAGGCATATTCAGAGGGGGAGACCCCGCAACCCCCCCCCTACAGTCATTATATTTTTTTATTTAAATGCTAAGCTCTCATTTTTGTTTTTTTTTAATGCTAAAGCTTATGTACTCTAGGTTCAAAACTTAGGTTTATGCCGTAGTTCACTATTTACTTTTTCTCATTATTTGTAAAAATATTTAAAATTATTTTGGAATATGGTTTTATAAGGGCAACCTATCCCCCTCAAACCTAAAAACCTGGTATTTAATATATAGAACCCCTCAGAATAAATCTTGGATGTTAATAAATACAGAAAATTGGATTCTGTATTTCTTTACCAAACTTTTTCTTACATTTTAGTAGGTATTTGTTTAAATGTTGACATACCATTCTTTTTTAAA
>JAHBCN010019983.1:0-15471 GCA_019359885.1 Listronotus oregonensis
TTCACCTGCATAGACTGTTTAATAATGGTACATGTTTCATCTTAAAATTTTAATTTCATTCATAAAACGTAATATTATTCATCCAAAACCATTTTAATTTAATTTTTTGTTTACAAACAAGATTATGACGTGACCAACGACCTGTCTTAGTTGACAGGTCGTTGGACGTGACAAGCACAAATGATGACAAATGACAAGCGAAAGCAACCATGGCGGCGCCCTATATTAGACTTTTCGCGCAGATTGAAGCGCTTTCTCCTCTTCTCTATTTCTCTGGGTTAAACACGGTTAGAATGGTGGGGGAAAGAACTGCTATCAACCAGTAGTTAAAAACGGTAAGTCGCGAAAATATCCTTATGGTTTGTGTTTCATAGGTTTGATTTTCAAGAGATTCCAAATACAAAGTTCAACATACATTGACTTTTATAAAACATGTACTGTTTTGACAAATGGTGTGAATTCGTTAAAAAAAATGCACTCGTTTATGTTATTTATATTTTGTTTTCTCTTATTTGTTCTCCATTAGGAAGACGCCATTGGCCAGCAAACGACACTATAAAACCTGCGCGCCCGCAGAGACAGAAATACTGTACATAATTTTACACTTTTTTACGTCAGCGTTCTTATCGAAGGTGTATTTTGGCACTAGGTGAGAACAAAAAGTGTAAAATAGTGTAATATATTTCTAAATAACAAACACACCTCTTAACCACAAACGGGAGTTTCAATCATGTGGTAACATAATGGTGAATGCGCTGCGAAATATTTCGCCTACTCTTTTGAGTGTCCCGGTCAAAGAATATAAACCTCAATAAGAAGCGACAATATTCGAAGTCCCAAAATTTTTAGGAGGGGGCTAAGCTGTTTAACCACAGCTTAACTAACAACCAGCTAGGACTCTTTGATGGCGCGCATGTTTGCGTTGATCCTCGCGCACGTCGCCATTTTGGGCTAGAACACGGCAGTAGCGTCGGCGGCTTGTTCGCTATGATCATTTTGTTCCTAGATTTTGAATCGAGTGGACATAGGCGTGCTTAAATTTGGTGAATACCGATTAAGTATATTTTTATAGTTGTGAGTTGTGATTATTATGACGAGTTTACCAAAGAGGGGACACGTTTGTGCTGCTAAAGGGTGTATAAGTAAACAATATAATTCTGATAGGAGCTTCTTTCGGTTTCCTAGGGATATAGACAGGTAAGCAACTAATCGTAACTAGTAACTACGATATATGTAAGTATATGTAATGTTCTTGGGTGCACTTCAACTTTTCCTAAAATTTGTTTGGCAATAATTTGGTTTTAAAAGTTTGATTTTGTTTATTAAGGACAAGGGAATTTTAAATACTTTTTTATATACAGACGTAAAAAAAGCGATTCAATATGGCAAAATGTTTTTTTTTTTAGTATAATGATATTAAAAGATATACCGAGAAATATACGATATACAGTATGGCTAAGATTTCTGGCACAGTTAAGGAACCTGCCTAATAAAAATGAACAAAAACGCTTCAAATCATAATATTATATATTATATCATTTATTTTAGGCACCAAAAAATATTTTTCAAAAAATTTTGAACAAAAATATAAGCTATTAAAATGTATTTTTTTTTAATTACCCGTGAAAAGGTTTTTCCTTAATTAGGGTAGGTATTGAGTAATGGCATTTTGTAAATATGCATACATTACGGATTAAATTAAGGAAAAATGGTCCAATTCTTATTAATAAAATTATACTAATGATAGTCCATAAACAGGTAATTATTTTAATATGTAAATTAACATAAATATTTTGAGTCCACCTTATTGGATTTTTAATCAAATTACAACCTAATTTAAGTATACCTGGCTTTCACAATTCAAAAATTAGCAAATACATTCTTATCTAAAATTTATTACCCTAAATAGTCAAATTTCAAGATACATATTATGCATTTGCATAAAATCCCGTCTTTCTGAGTAAGTAAATTTCTTATTTTAAGCACCAAACCATAGGAAACTTTTAACAGCAATACGTTTTGATATATCATTGACATTAATCAATGCTTTCTTTTCAGGGCCAGAATATGGGTAATGAAGTGTAACCGAGAAGACCTAATGGAGAACTTACATAACCTTAATAATAGTCACAGGTTGTGTTCAGATCATTTTGAACAAAAAATGTTTACAAATCATCTTCGTAAGCGACTGAACTTTAACGCAATCCCCACTTTATTCCTATATATTACTCGAAGGTGGTTCAAGACATTTACTTAAAATTGAAGATCATACTTATTCTCGACCATTGCTACTTCCTGCAAAAATCCGCGTACTTGAAAATAAAGTCATAGTCCCAGCTTCACCTGTATCTACAGCGGGATCTAGATCAGATCTTTTTACAAGTGACGAGAAGCTTCCGGAAAAAATTCAGGAACTCTCTGCAAGCCCTACCGTGGATCCAAGCCAACTTTCACCAGCTTTGACGAAGGATGGAAAAAACTCTTCCTTGAGTTTGGATGTCACCAGTTCATTGAGTCCTTCTTCCCTGATTGATTCGGTGTTCGATTTAAGCCCTCCTGGGGATACTGAAAGTAGATCGCAGCTTAGGTCTACAGGGGTTACTCAAACTCCAAACAGTTTGACATATAATAGCCCACGGAAGTCCAAATACAGGAAAACAATAAGGACGCTAACACAAAAGAATAAAAAATTGCAGGAGGAGAATAAGGCGCTCAAGGAACAGTTGGAAAATGCAATTCATACTATTTCCTTGCAGCAGTACCAAGCACTTACACTGCAATTTTGCAAGTCGCCTTTCGATGTATGACATGAAGAGCCAAAAATTAGTAGCGCGAAAAAATGTAAAATGAAATTATTAATAACGCCAAGTACTCGAGGGAAGAAATGTTACACACAAATTTTGTAAGATATGTTTATGGATAAAGTTTAAAAAAATTCCTTCAGGTTCACTCTTGCGAATTATGGCTTAAATATAGCACCGAACATGACAAGTTAGATGACTCTTCATATTTTTGTTTTTTAAAAGCGTATAAAAATAAAAATAATGATATTTTCGGCAATTTGACGATGCCCAATGATACCTTTGTGCAGTTTATAATTCAAATAGAAGGTTTATTTCAAGCACATTTGGAGGATTTTATCACAAAATCTGCAATAATTATAAAGTATTTGGAATTAGGCGAAAATATACCAGACTTTCACCATGTGAAAATTTTTCCCAAAAGATTTGCAATCAAATTATATAATAAGAGTTCGCATGTATTATACTCTTAAAAATATTAACTTTAATTTTAAAAATATAAACAAAAATAAATTGATCATATGGAGGAATCAATAAAATTATATAGCCAAAAATATGGTTTTAATGTCAATTTTTTTTCGCGTCCCCCTCAAAGTATTATATATACTAATTTAAGAAGTAAATACTAGATATGAAACGATTTAAAATCCCCACGTGTACATTGTCTTTTTTGATTCCGTTGAAATATTATGTATTTTAGTATTTATGTTAATTTAAGTGTCTACTGTTTATTTGTGGTTTTTAGGTAATTGACCACATTTTTTGTTTGTTTTATTTTTCGACCCGTGAAATTAAGCTGTAAATATATTCTTTATAAATAAAATATATATTCATATTGTTCCAATATGTTTTTTAATTTAATTTTCCTTAATAAGTTACATTAATCACCAATAATCAGCATATAACCCTAAATTAACCAATAAATAATAATCTGATAATACGGTACTGTTCAATAATAAAATTTAAAAATAAAATATCCTTAATAGGCGCTGACTTCTATCCCCGGTGAGAGAGCGACAGCGCGAGTTTGGCCTATGTTTTATCTTTTTCTGTTCCAAACCAATACATCAAAGGTGCCGCTTGAGAGTCTTTCAGCTGGTTGTTAGTTAAGCTGTGGTTTAACTGTCAACCCGCTGCCGGCAGCTTTTAGTCCGGGATTACATGTTTCGTTTAGTGCTTTGTTGAGTTTTATGTGCTGTTTTATTCGTTTCGTTCAGTTTTGTGGATATCTTAAAAAAAAATGTGCATAATAATTGTGATACCTGTAAAAATTATAGATCACAATGCGAATCTTTAGATGTTAATTATTTGTTAATATACAGTGATCACCAAATGGAATAAATTCAATATTAAATAAATGGGGGCTTATTCGAAAAAATGCTTGACATGTCGATTGGTATTTTAATTGCGCATTTTTTCAACTAAAACTTTATACAGGGTGTGTCATGTGACGGTGGCCAGTATCAATTTTCTTAATTTAAATGCAACACCCTGTTTATTATTCAATTTTTGTTTTTTTCAAAGCATTCTAGACATATATTATGTACAATCTTCTATACCTATCTTCAACTGTTTCTTAAATATTAAGCGTTTTTAGGTTTATTGCATCTATTGCCTTTGCATCTTTGCCACTTTCGTGAGGGTTACTTTTTGTGCATATACCTACTAGAGGCAGCCGTCCCGGGCTGTGCGGACAAGCGTGCGAGAGAGTAAGAAGAATAGCTGTATAACATTTCTCTCGCGCCTTGTGCTGATTAATTGGCAAGGGTGTATACACCGCCGACAAATTAAGAGAGAGAGAGAGAGAGGGAAGAGTTATACACCTATTCTGCTTCTCGCACGCTTGTTCCCAAGGCTGCCTCTAGTAGGTATATGCACAAAAAGTAACTTCAAGAAAGTGCAAGCATTGCAAGCAATACATCTAAAAGAACCTAATATTTCCAAAATAGTTAAAAATAGGTATAGGACATTGTACATGAAATATATCTAGAATATTCTGAAGAATCCAGAAATTGACTAATATACAGCGCGTTGCATTTAAATTAGGAAAGTTAGTTTTGGCCACTATTTTATGACACGCCCTGTATAAAAAGTATTTACTGAAAAAAATGCGCAACCAAAAATACCGATACACGTGTCCGAGTGTTTTTTCGAACACGCCCCCGTTTATTTATTATTGAATTTATTCCATTTGGCTGATACACACTGTATTATAAAGCTTACGACACTACAAAAACATGCATGGAGCGTTGCAGCACCCTCCTGATTTGTTTATTAAATATGTTAATGATTTGCAACATGCTTTTAAAACTAAGTTTGAAGACATTTGTATAAAACAGGAAGTTTCACATAAACTCTTAGATGAAATGGAAAGAATAGACTTACCCATCCATGCAATGATTTCCAAAAATGTACAATATAAAATAATTTATTAGGCTTAAAATATTTTATACGATGGAATATACCAATCGTGATCTAAAGTACCAGTCAAAAGATAAGAAAACAAAAAAATTTTATCACACATATAATCAATTTATAGTCACGGTAACAAGTCGATGTAATTTTCAGATTTTGCCATTTCAATAAACTGTTTGCCTACTTTTTTTTTAAATCACTATTTTTCATCTCACTTTGAACATTTAAGCTCTAGCCTTTGGCATTTAGCCTTTATAAAACTAAAATTATTTATTTTAGTGATGTTTCAAACCACCTTTATTATCAAGTTCTTCCACTCTATTCTTTCCAAAATATCTCTGAGATTTTTTTTCCAAATCATAAACCCCACTTTCAAATTTAATTAATTTAATGGGGAACCCTCTTTTTATTAAAGCATGCTGTACATTGTATATTAATATATTCTTACTAAGAAATTTTGTTGTTGTTACCAATATAGGAAATGCTAAATTATCTGTTTATGTAATAAAAAAATTAAAGTACATTGTAGTGTTTTTTACAGTAAAAATAAAAAGATATACATTTATAGTAAAGGTAAGTATTAAAGTTTATACGTACCATTTTACAAAAAAAACATCCCTCCACTGAATTTTATTTTTGGCCCAGACACCCATAGAATCACATACCTTAAAACTTTTTTCTCTTTTTCTTTGAAATGGGAGATGTACATCAAGAGTAATTAGCGGAAGCAAAAAACTGTATACTATTCGTTTTTTTCCAAAATGTTATACAGTCAAATTAGTTAGACTTAAAATGGATTACAAAATTTAATTCTGCATAGGTACTCGAAGACCTCAAAAACCATATATTAACACTTACTTATTATTTTATTACAATTTTGAAATAAAGATTTCTTATAAATATTTTGCATTTGTTCACACAAGCATTACATAATATTAATTTTTTTAAGAAAAATTGCAATATTTAATCCCCTGTAAACATCGCTTTGCCCAAAACCAATTTTTCTCAAAAAAAATCTAATCTTTTTTGAGAATAACCAACCTAAAAGACTGCAAAAAACTCCTTGAAAGGGACGATTTTTACATATAATTTTTTTTCCCGTGTAAAACTGAATTTTTACCGTTGATATTTCTCTCAGCGTACCCCCAAGCTGTTTAAGTGTCATTCCGTCTACACGTGACGTCAGAAATTTGTTTCCCATATAACCAATGCTATTGGGAACTTTATGTCGCTTCTTATTGAGGTTTATATTCTTTGGTCCCGGTTTCATGTGATGTGATTGAAACTCCGTCACCTTATTTTTAATTAGTTTGCGTTCAGTTTAATTCTTATAATCTTTTCATTTTGAATTGAGAAAAAAAAGTGTGTATTTTTAGTTACAACCACAAAAATGTATTTTATTGGTTTAAGAAGTCAGTAACCATGATATTTTTCTCAATTCAAAATGAAAAGTATATAGAACCCAAAGGTGTATAGACCATTTGATAAGCGCTCAAATCAATTTGAAGATGCATGACATCAAAAGGCTCACGAATAACGCGATACAAATGTCAGCAAAATAAGATGGTCAGAATTCGGGACGCGACACCATTGGTGATCAACTTAAAAAGTTGATTACCTCATTATGGGATCCCTACGACATACCAGATGACACTCTAAATGTATTGGCGAAATAATTGCAAATGCGAATAACACAAGCATATACAGGGTGATTCACGTTGACTGTCCTATTAAAAGTTCTGGGGAACCAAATAAAAGAACTTTTTGAAATTTTGCACACGACCATAACAGGTAATAAGCTACATTTTATAAATATTTTGGCAAGTGCAGCGTTGCCAGATATAACCAAAACCAACGGCAACATTGTAATTTTAAATGGAACATCCTGCTTTTTATTGCATATTCGGATTCTACACAAAATTCGAAGTAAGTTTTGGTAACATCTTCCTACACCTATATCTTACGTTTTTAAGAAAATAAATAATCACTATTTTTTTTAAGGAAAATCACCATATTAAAAAGGTTTAATATTTACGTGCCTAACCGAGCTGAATACTAGATATTTTTTGTGGGGTTAGACAATGCATGTATTTAAAAGACCTACATGCTATTATAGCAATATATCCTACAGGATGTCCCAAAAAAATTGCATTTTTACCGATATTAAAAAATTATTAAAACTATTTTTTTTAAATACAACATACTGTATTCTATCCTATTTTTAAATAGACCAATAATTTACCTACAAAATGTCCATACATATACCCATCTGCCACCGTTTTTTAAATACAAACGAATTTTATTTATTTTTTCTGTTTTTAAATACTATCTACAGTAAACCACCGGCTTAATCTACAATTTACCTAGGTAGGCCATGGTATTTTGTATTTTTAATTGCTTTATTGACAACTATTTGACATATAAGGTAAAAATTATTTATTTTGTTTGATTAATAAGGAATAAATGCTTAAAAAATTAAAATTTGCTTATATTTAAAAAACGGTGGCAGATGGGTATAGGAAGATGTATAGACATTTTGTAGGTAAATTATTGGTCTATTCAGAAATGGAATATAATACAGTATGTTGTATTTTAAAAAAATTAGTTTTAATCGATATTTAATATCTGTAAAAATACAAATTTTTTGGGACACCCTGTAGAATATATTGCTATAATAGCATGTAGATCTTTTAAATACATGCATTGTCTAACCACAAATAAAATTTCTAGTATCCAGCTCGGTTTGGCACGGAAATATTAAACCTTTATAATGATTTTCTTAGTAGGGAGAATAGGCCGGTTCACCATCCTCCGTCCCCCGGGGGAGCTTATCATCTTAATATCTCTGACGTAATTAAATATTTAGGAATCTTGTGTGACGCGTTATTTAGGGCGTGGCCAATACTATCTGTCAAATGTCAAATGGCATCTGTCACCTGTCATATGTCAAAAACCATGTGACTTGGAAAATGGCCGTTACGCGTAGGATACTTGTGCTAAGACCTAATATTGATTTGCGCAAACTCCGAAATTTTAAGTTATGCCATTTGGGTGCTATCGACTAAAATCGTTATTTAACCCTGATGATGAGTCTAAGGCGCGCGGTTTAAATTTTTTAAAATTAGTGTAACGTCGTACCTATCGAATAGCGAAAACCGCATGGCGTCATCTTTAGCCATAAAGACGCTACAGCTGTTTAAAAATCGTCGAAATTCATCAATTAGCGATTAGGACGGTAACCCTATAGTAAATTGATCATTGCGCTCTTAGTATTACGCCTAAAGGAATAAAACTTAGCCAAAGGATAGTTGTTTACGTCAATAATTTCAAGGCCAAATGTCAAACGTCAAACCTAACATGTAGGGCTCCACGCTTAAGCACCAGGCCTGGGGCTTAGACGTGGGGCGAAGAGCCTTTCATTCAGCTCGTATAATTTAAACCATAATTTTTGAATAATAAAACACATTGTATATATTAAATTAATTTATTTAAACCACATATACAGGGTGAATCAAAAATAGGCTACATTTAATTTGCTACTAACATTACATAAAATTACAATACAACATTCTAATAACTATACTTAACCTAAAATTACAATTATCTCTATGTAAGGAAAAATATATTTTTTAAATCTTTCTTACAGATCCTATTAATGGTGAATATCTAACAAGTTTGTCATGAATAATTAAACAGTAGGCACTGGTGTTTCGGAAAGTTTTTCTTTTGTTTCAATCTCTAGTCTTACATCAATAATACCAGAATTTAATATTTCATTCTGTCTTGAACAATCAATTACAATTAGAGGCGCATATTTTTAAAGTTTTTGGGAGTAAAAAGTGGTTCGTTTTCTTTTTCGTGGAGTCTCTTGAAATTCGGAATATATTTCATAAAGAGTAGCTATTAGTCCTCTTGAAATCTCCAAATTTAAATTATCATACGGATAAAATTCTGAATTTAAATAAGGTTACATTTGATATATTACAATGATCAAATAAGCTGCTATTTTTGTTGTTTATCCTTCGGGCCGTTTGAAAACCTAAAATTATCCATCTGGGTCTTTCCACCTGCACCGAAGTCTTTATATTCCAGGTGTTGTTTTCCAGTTGGAACTAATGGATGTTCTGTGAGTTCCCAGCTTCTAAAACCGATATCCATTCAATTCCATTTTCAATAAGTTTTAAAAGCTCTATCCGTTCGACATCAGATACTGTAATATGTGGTAGCCTCCAAACAATCTTATCAATAGTAACTCCACATTTTCTGCATCAGCCGTGTTAATAATAGCATTTATGTCAGAAGGGCTTCTTACTAACACCAATTCGTGCTTAACATTTATGAGATTTTTGAAAAGTCTTCAGCAAATCCTAGTAGTGTTCTTAGCGGCACACAAACATTAAAACTTCCAGTGTGTAATAACGATATCGCAAGTACAATTATCATCAAAACTCCAACCAGCATTTTTATATTTATTTAGATTGTTAACGTTATCAGACATATATCCTTTCATGACTGATCCTATTTCAGAATATCTAATCGTGTCAATCCCTTTTCCACCAATTTCGAGACGAATTTCCTCAAAAACATGACCGAAAAAGTTGTTTACAAGTTTCGCTGTGTTTGAAACTGATGCATCAACTCCTTTAAAAGTCTTTCCTTCTAGATAAATATGGCTTACCAAGTAGAGTGTTATATCGGTTTGCTGTACGATTCGAATTTCGTCATTATTTTTGAAAGAGTTAGTGTACGGCAAATGACTATGTCTCTCAATTTGTGCAAGAGTTATCAAAGTTTAGAGGGTCCGTTACATTTAAAATACTCATTTTGAGAATTCCTCATTAGGCCTAGAGTTCAAGAAACTTATTTTCTGCTGTTAGGTCTTTTTAGTTTTTAAAAATTGTTCAAAATCAGCAATTTTCTTGGAGTTATATTTAATAACCATACTACGTCTGCTCTGTACAGCAGTTTGTAATATATGATAAACCCGACACGAAACGTTTGCCTATATAGATTTTCTTAAATGCATTTACAGTAATAATTTCTCTCTAAAGTCAACCAATTCTCCGTCTTGATGATCAGTTTCAATACAATGTTGTCTATAACTCTTGTAGATGGGGCATATAAATCACATTTCGAGAATTTCTATTATTTTAAAACCAGCCGGTACTGATGGTGAAAATTCATGTATTGTATGAACAAGCTTATTATTGTGAAAGCCCTGTAACAATATTACACTCGATTTTATTCATTAATTTTTAAAATATTTACAGGGGTTTGAGATACATGTTTAATATTGGGCTGTAGCAAAATATTATGAAATCCTAAAACTTTCCAATAGAATTTTTCTTAGTAAAGTCAACTGTATGAGAACATTCAAGCTCACACTTGAGCGTATTTACATTGCCCTTAGACTTAGGGTACAATTAAATTTCTTGTTGCTTTCATTTTTGTCACGAATTGCTTGTGTAGATAATCATTTATTGCAGTTATTTGAGATCCAGTGGGGATTTCAAAGTAATATCACCAAAATAAAATTTATTGTTGGTTTTATCATATTGGGGATAGCATTAAAAGTTTCTAAACTAATTAGACCAAGTTCATACTGGCTAGTTTCATCCCTCAAATCAGAGGGGGATAATTAGCTTTTAAAATTGAACTGTTACCACTCAAACTAAAGTAGCATGATGGCTCAATTAAGACTGAAGATATATTCTGTATTTATATGTATTTATAAGGCTTCAAATATAGACCTAGACCACCCTTGTAAGGCCAAATATAAACCGCTTCCAGTTTTCCCAAGAGCTATGGATTCCATTGTTTCGTTATGTCGTGAGACTCCTTCAACTTGGCTGCAGCATTCCTAGCATTGTTCACTGCATTTATTATCCCCGCAGTTCCTCCGCTAAGAGGCCAATTGCGCTTAAACGGCAAAAAATGGTACTAAAAATGGTAGAAAACCTCCGATTTGGGGGAGGCACAAGCCTAGGATGAATTTTTTCCACACCAGTAAATGCTTTTAAAGCTACTTCAGCAGCTGATGTGAGGTCGTGAGGTTTTTCAGCATACAGTGCATCCCTCGCTTTGTGAAAAGCAGTCATGAAAGGAATACCTTGTCTCTTCGAGGCAGTGATTTTCTTGTTTGATTTCTTTTTAAACTTCTGCATGTCTGCACAGTACAAACTCTTTAGTAATACTAACTGTTATATAAGAATATTAACTTTATAAATACATACCCTCTCTATACTCTGCAGTTATTGTTCATCAACCAGTCATTACAATAACATGCATCTAAAGTTAAGAATATTAGCTAATAAATACAGCTTCTCTATACTCTGTAGTCATTGTACATCAACCAGTCATTACGATAACACGCACTAGGAGGCTACTTGAGGAAAAAAGGGATCTTGGTTAATAAAAATACAGTTATTTGAAAAACGGTATCATTATTAGAAAAACAGCGCCGTTATTTGAAAATACAGTGCCTTATTAAAAAAACAGGGCTGTTATTTGAAAATACAGTGCCGTTATTTAACAATTGTTATTAAAAACAGGGCTGTTATTTGAAATACAGTGCCGTTATTTGGAAATACAGTGCCGTTATTTTAAAATACAGTGCGTTATTGAAAAACGGTGCGTTATTTGAAAATACAGTGCCGTTATTGTAAAAACGGTGCCGTTATTTGAAAATACAGTTCCGTTATTTGAAATACAGTGCCGTTATTTGAAAATACAGTGCCGTTTTTCGAAAAACGGTGTTATTTGAAAATACAGTGCCGTTATTAAAAAACGTTGCCGTTATTTGGAAATACAGTGCCGTTTTTGAAATACAGTCCCGTTATTTGGGGGATAAGGGGAGAGGGACTGTTGCTGGGAAGAAATTTATTAACACTTATACCTTAATAATTTAAAGAAGTTTCGAAAAACCATGGATTTGAACAAGCATAAGGATAGTAGATGTGCTAACGACTACGAG
This sequence comes from Listronotus oregonensis, assembly GCA_019359885.1. Classification (NCBI taxonomy): domain Eukaryota; kingdom Metazoa; phylum Arthropoda; class Insecta; order Coleoptera; family Curculionidae; genus Listronotus; species Listronotus oregonensis. The sequence goes on from JAHBCN010019983.1 coordinate 12,190, forward strand.
CATAATAAGGGTAGTTTTCCATGTATTTCTTATGGGAGAAATTTAAGCTTGATTTGCATTTTTGGTGCCATCTTCAACCCTTACTCAAAATAGAGGATGATTTTAAATGGGGTAGTTTTTGTAGAACCATTAGTAGCCACCTAACATCACCAGGTCATTTTACATCTGACGTCACATGGTCAGCAGGGTCAGTTTAAAAATAATTAAATAAATAAATTCTTCAAATAAATAACCTAGCAGGATTCGAACCGCCGTCCTATCGCTTCAAAGTCTAGAGCTCTACCACTGAGCTATAGGGGAATATTAAATATTAAGGTGAAATGAATGTATAGGATCCTGAGTATTACGCCAGCACCCGTGAGTATCATAGTAAAGGAAAAATATCATGGTTAATTGTTAAACAATTAGTAATAATGGCGTCTGTCAAATGTCACTTGTCAAACGTCAAATGTCAAACCTAACATGGGGGCCCCCCACGCTTAAGCACCGGGCTTGGGGCTTAGACGTGGGGAGAAGAGTCTTATTATTATATTAATCTTACAATTTTTGAATAGTAAATAATAAAACACATTGTATATATTAAATTTATTTATTTAAACCACATATACAGGGTGAATCAAAAATAGGCTACATTTAATTTGCTACTAACATTACATAAAATTACAATACTACGTTCTACTAACTATACAACCTAAAATTACAAAGATGTATCTATATACCATACCTATGAAATAGGATATTTAATTACAAACTCAACAGATATTTTAGTATGTGATTTGTTTATCTCCTAAAAACGTAATTTTATCATCAAATTTTAACTCTTGCTGCAGTAAATCGCTTGGTACTTTATATTCTTTTTTGTTAATAAAAGTTTTTACAGGTGAGTCAATGTTAACATATTCAATTATTCCAATCTTAATAGGAAACATATAATAGTCAAATTTTAAACCATTTATAAAAGATACTTTGATGCACCCTTTTCACAAGTCAACATTATATTCATGTAACCATACAAAGTCTTTTCAGGAATATCTTTCAAATCATTTTCTCTTTTAAGCTTTTTGCTAGATGATAGGGATGTGTTAAATTACGTCCGAATTTGTGAGAGTCATCGTGCTAATGATACTGCATCACTATGTCTAATCAGTTTATTCAATGATACCAGCTTCTCTTAACTCTTCAAGAATACTTAGAATTCGTTTTCATGAGAGTTATTACTACCTTACTTGCCATTAACAATTTTAATCTATCACAAGCTCATTTGGATCATCCCAGTAAACGTAGTCAATTTTATTATTGGAAAATGTTTTGTAATCAGGTAAGAAACCAGACTGACTATCGATTGGTAAGCCATAACCCTGAGCTGTTGTGCACGTGTAATTGTAATTGCTTATCACGTTCTTCTGCTTTCTTGCATTTTCCTCTTTTATACGTTCGATAATGGTTTAATTGTTAGCATATATTTGACACCTCTGTTTCCTACATGTTGTTCCTTTTCATTAAAATTTTCTTGCTAGCATTTGTTAGCAAAATAATTTTGCAAAGGTTCGCTCATCCAGTGCGGTTAATTTGTTTTTTAATGGATTGGTCTTAAATAAAGTTCATATAGTCCGGGAGTTCCAGTAAAATTTTTCTCCTTTAATATAAATATCCGGTCTGTTAAATTCAAGCCGAGAATCACCAAAAGTTAGATGATCGGTGGCTAAATCATGTTTTAAATATGTGCGATCGTACTCGTTTTCCGTATCAGTTATAAATCCTTTCACATATTCTCTCGGTAGCGGATCATACTGATCTAGATATTCCCTAAAGGATTCTTCCGTAATACTACAGGGTTATATTGAGGATCGACTCTGAACTCGTCGTCAAAGTAACTTTCTTCAGGGTTATGTTCATACATAGTTCTGTTTAAATCAGCTTCCTCGCCATCGTTCATATCCTGAGTCATTGGCGAACTATCTTCTCGTGTCTCAACATTAATTGAATTATCGTTATATTCTTCCTCTTCTTGAGCAGCTAGCTCGTCATGTTTTTGAACAGGGTCAGTAAAATTAAGTGGAAATCGTGGTTTTTTTATTACTGTCGAAGAAAATTGTTCACTTTGTCGTCTTTTTACAGACTTGGGTGTAAATGGTGTAGATTGTTTACCATACTGCATCGACTCGGATATTAGTTTTGCCAAAGGTCTATACGTATTCTCCAATGTAACAGCATTTTCATAACGGCCAGCTTTAAGAGAATCATATAGTCTTTTTACATTGCCGAATGTTCGTCAAAGTTGAAGAATGTTTGGATCTGCTTGCAAACTCCGCTTCTTTTCTGGTCGCTGATCACTCGAGTTCTGATATTCTTCAAATTGCACCTCGGCTTGCTCACCCAATTCCCTCTTTAAATCCAAATATTTTTACGAATACTATTGGAAGCTTCAATTATTCTACGTTTAACATCCTTATCAAGCTTGTTTAAATCCATGGCTACAGAACCCTTCTTTTAAATTATTAAGGTACAAGTGTTAATAATTTCTTCCCAGCAACAGTCCCTCTTCCCCTTATCCCCCAAATAACGGCACTGTATTTTCAAATAACGGCACCGTTTTTACAATAACGACACTGTATTTTCAAATAACGGCACCGTTTTTCCAATAATGTAAAAAAATTTAATAAATATATTTTTCCTTACATAGAGAAATTTAATTTCAGGTTAAGTATAGTTAATAGAACGTAGTATTGTAATTTTATGTAATGTTAGTATAAAAATAATCTCAAAGTGTGGTGCGTGTCGCTTTCAAAAAAAACCAAATATCGCGTATTGCTCCATTACGGTTTACCCTTTCGACACCAATTACACAGAACCAGACACATTATGATAATTATAGTTTGTCAAGCTTTTTTAGGTTGGCAATGCGAATATCCTACATATTGTAAAATTTTTTTTTCAGAATTAAGTTGGCTGATATCAGAATTTTAGTCAGGTCCGTACTGAGGAAGGGGAGTTTTAAAATTTTAATATCGTAAAAAATTTGTTGTAAGATTACAGTAACTAAATTTATCAGTATTTTTTTTTGTTCATATATTTGAATGAATTGGAAAGCTTGATGTTTGGCCATAATATTTTATTAAAAAAAATCATTTTTCCTATATACGAGATTAATAGTTTTTATTAATATTTGTTATTTAGAAATAGTTTACTATTTACACTTTTTAAACTTATTAAAAACCTTAATTAATTATATAAAAAAAAAAAAAAAATTTTTTTGAAAAACAAACATACCTGTTATGTTTT